>JACXGK010009380.1:0-20127 GCA_016801125.1 Novumbra hubbsi
TGGTGGTCTGCATGTTGGTCTGCATCCTTGCATGCATGGTGGTCTGCATGTTGGTCTGTGTACATGTGGGGTCTTAAAATCGCCACAAAAATAGAATACATTTTTCTGGTGGGTATGATCAAACTGTTTGATTACGACAAAACATTTAGTTAATGCTTTATGTAAATGGGAATCTTCCATCTTGTTTCTACCCACCAGCTTAACCTTTATTAGCAGTGTTTGTCTGTGTGTGCTAAAGTAGAGTTTTCCACTGCAACGTGTACATGTCTGGATGTGTGTGGTTTTGAGCTCTGTTTAACATAACACTTTTAGTGCTTCAGGAGCATGAGCGAACAGGAAACAATGATAGACAATCATTCATTGACTTGGCCTCCTTTTTGACCCAGCTGACAAAGCGAATAAGCTATCCGCTAATACAGGTAGGAGAGCGTTATCAATTAGGCTGTTCCTCCAAGTCTATTTGATGTTGTCACCCACAGACAAACACCGTGACAATATCATTTAATCATTGAGTATTTTTGCCTTAGTATTTGAACAGTTGCTGAAAAGTTAGATAGCCCATTCTTAAAACTGTCACAGTGGTCTAAACCCCTGTCCCCGGATTTCCAGAGGTTGGACAGTCGGTAAAATTAGATGTCAAAACAGGGTTGGCTGAGTACTTCATTTCACAAGGTGCCATGTCTTACAGTACCAGTCCAAAATTTGGACACACCTTCTTCTATGTATTTCTTTATTTTTAATTCCACATCGAAGAATTATGTTTTTGACATAAAAGACAAAATTAAAAACCAAATGGAATAATGTAGTAACCATTCTAGGGGCTTTACAAATAAAAATTACTTTAGTCAAATGTGTCACAACACAATAGATACAAATTCATTAAGAAGGAATGAAATTCTGCAAACCTTTAACAAGACACACCTGTTAATTGAAATGCTTTCCAGGTGACTATTGGAGCTGGTTGAGGGAATGCAAAGTGTGCACGGCTGTTAAGGCAAACGGTGGCTACTTTGAATAATCTACAATATGACATGTAACTTGATCTGATTAACACTCGGTTGCTAGATGATTTCATTGTTTTGATATCTTCACTATTATTCAACAATGTGGAAAATGGTTAAACTGTAGAAATACACATGAAAATGTTGGGGTTTCCAAACTTTTAGCTGGGACTGTACATGCTAAGTCCAACGTTAAGTCCAGTTCAAGATCCTGTTTAGCCAATTAAAGCTATAACGCTCTGGCTCGCCCATTGTGTTGATTTTGTGTGATAAAGTTCGTCAGACCAAGTGGTTCTGTCGGGATCACAATGTTGGGACGGGCTAACTTTGTTTCTAGGCCCCTTGAGGATGACATTGTTGACCTATTGTTTAGCTACTGTGTCTGATTCTGAAGCATTTGTGTGTATTTTTATACATCTGGTATTCTTTGAACCCAGGATAGTCAATCCCTCACAATTCCCTTTGTTCTTTTCTGTTTGTTTGGGCGCCATTTCCCCCAGCTTTGGATCAAAGTGCTTAGAAAAAGCATTAATACAGAGAAAATGAAATCGATGTTGAGGCATGGAAGTAAAGCAAAATAAGATAAATGTTTCCCCTGCAGCATTTTATTTGTTAATGAAGGGATACTGCATATTATTAGTTAAATACTGCCCAATACATTTAATCTTGGTAAAACCTGATCAACTCCCTTAATCATTACTTTGACACATGACTGCAATACTTCCTTTTCCTCAATCAGCTCTTAAACACTACACAGCAGTTTATTTCATTTTTCCATGCTCTACTGAATGACTCATAATTCATACAACACATTTCTCATACCAAATGCTGTAAATAATGTGTTCCTTAACAACTAACGTGCTAAAACAAGGGTTAATGATGTAATCAATGCATGCTAGGAATTTGGGGCTAATTAACAAAAACTTGAGTATTACTCCAACTATATTTGCTTCCATAAAAATGGTTGATTGTTTCTGCTGAGGGTCTGCAGTTTAACCCCAATTATTATGTCAATTAAAATCTAAAGAGATACTAATGGTTTTACTGTTGGACCTCACAAGGTAGGTCACAGTGAAGTCCATCTGGGAGTTAAATGCAGAGGGGGCGAAAAAGACAACAACCAGATCAGCCTACTGGAGGCTCTTGTGAAATATTGATTCTTTTTAGCTTTTATGTTTACCAGTTAAAAACCCCTAGACTTAATAATTTTGGCATCAACCCAGTAAACGGTTAGGCAATTAGGGTTAACTGCCTTTCTCAGGGACAGAACAACTTATTTTCTCCTTGATAGCTCCGGAATTTGAAACATCAAACATCAAGTCCTGAATAAATGTAAAAAATATATATATATAATGAGGGAAGATTAGGAGACTACTATCATACCCCTGTGGACATGCTAACCTCTAATGCTATACAGGGAAAGCCTATTCTCCATGCTTGAGCATTCATTGTGTAACCCTGATTTAATAACCATTTGCTTTTAATTTTAGTCATTAACATATATTCTCCATATTGGTCCACTTGTTAATCAGTATTGAACACTCATTGCTAGTATAACAAAAGCTAGGCTCCACCAACTGAGCCGCATGGATCACAGGTTTCTTTAATTACCAAATGTTTAACTCTGTCTGTGTGTGTGTCTGTGTGTGTCTGTGTGTGCGCGCAGGTACCTCAAGTGGTGGTATAACAAGACCCAAGTGGAGAAGAAGGCTCCGTTCATTGATATGTTCCATGCCCAACCCCTGAGACAGATCTATGGTAGGTGGGGAGTAGACATGCTTCAACGCGACCTCATTAACTATAGCACCACCTGTTTTATTGAATACAGTTAGAAGTAATTGAAACAGTCCTCTAGTCATGAGTATCAAAACAATTGAAAACATCCAGTTGTTCTGTTGAATCACGTTCCCCCCAGGGGCTCCCCTTGGGGGTATCGGAGGGGGTACCATCACACGAGGCTGGCGAGGGGAGTTCTGCAGGTGGCAACTCAACCCTGGGATGTACCACTACAAAACTGTCATCGCTAACCAGGTATGCTCTTCAAGAACGCCTAGCAACCACTGCTGTCAGCTGACGAGGTTTTTTGGCAATTGACAAAAACAAAATCCACTTTATTAGATCCTGCACACATGGACTACTAATGCTCGTTGTTTTGTAAATGGGTTTGCCGTCAACATATTAAGTCCTAATAGGATTAAACCATCTTACCTCTAGTTCTTAAGGCTTGTTGGTGGGTAAAAAACCTCACTCACAGTCTGCACTTTACAATATAATGTTGCAACATCAGGACCAAGTCTGACTCGGTCTGTGTGACCTGATTGGATCATGACCAAACATGGTAGCTGTCTGATTTGGTGCCTCGTTGTGCAAAGGTGTAAGTAATCTCCCACCCTCTTTTTCCTTTGCAAAGTCAACTTCGTTTAGAAAAATAAATGCATGATTTATTTTGTTTATGGGATGTTGGTGTATGCATGGTGGAAACATTGTGGGAAAGACTTAATATACTATATTTATAATAAAACCCTATTTACAATGGATTGATTTAGGTAGCCCTTACAGGGCAGGGTATTGTCTTTTAGCCTAGAGGATTTTAGAGCTTTTTGCCATTTATTCAGTTTCAAATGTTGTGAAGAATGCATACATAGGCTAATTGTTTATTTGGACTAATTCTTGTTGCCTTCTTTTCATTAATGCTATCGTTATTTGAAGGCATTCAAAATAGCTTAAGCTTAACCCTGGCATACAAATCATTGTACATATGTTTTGACGTAATGAAAGTGCAGCTGTGAGAAGTGAGATAAGCCTGTGGTCAAATTCAAGGGCATAAACATGTAGACAATATTATGAAAAGCCTATTAAATGCAAGTCAAGGTTAAACTTACAGGGATTGTAGCCTATGTTTTTTGATTAGGTAAGTGGGTTTGCTAACAGTACAATGTATTTTCCTAAACTATGGTAAAGCAAAAACATATTTCTTAAAATGTTGCATATGTCTTGCAATTGTTTGTTTTCCCACTCTTACTTATTACTTTGCAAACACCTTTTTTGAATGGAACTCCCTAGGCCTTTCGATCAATTTGTTAGTTAATCGTCAAATGGAAGAAGGAAAAACACACCGTCGTGTGCCACTTTGATCTCTCGGCTGTTTCTGCCAACGTACATCGTTCTCTTCCATAAGGTTAATAGTCTCAACTAAACGTGTAAGCTATGGCAAAGCGTAAATAGGCCGAATTTTGTTCAAATTGCTTCCCCCTGTCCTGGTGTCTGGCCTTGTCACCCCCTTCGCCGAACCCTAGCATGTATTCTAACCAGGGTGTTCATATCCCCCCACCTCCCTTTCCATCCGCGCGCTCTCTCTCCTAGTTCACGGTGTGCCTCCGCCGAGGGGGCCAGACGGTGTACCAGCAGGTGTTGTCGCTGGAGCGGCCACCCACACTGCAGGGCTGGAACTGGGGCTACTGTGGCGAGTACGCCTTCTACCACGCCCTGTACCCCCGGGCCTGGACCGTCTACCACCTCCCGGGGCAGAACGTCACCCTCACCTGCAGACAGGTGTCGCCTGTCATCCCCCACGATTACCAGGTTCCTGCCCCGATCACCGCAGTCCTATTTTTCTGGGTTGTCTTTGGGACTTGGCTGATCTCTTGTTCATTCACCCCCCGCAGGACTCCAGTCTCCCAGTGGCGGTGTTCGTGTGGGACATAGAGAACAGGAACGACTATCCACTGGACGTGTCCATCATGCTCACCCTGGTCAATGGGTCAGGCCACAAGGACGACAAGAGCGGGGGTCACTGGAACGAACCATTCCACCTGGAGAAGGAGGGGGAGGCGGTGTCTGGGGTGTTGCTTCATCACTGCACCAGTGTGAACCCTTACACTCTGTGCATGGCGGCGCGAGAACAGGTTAATTAGGAGTTTTAGGAAATGCAAACGTATTTTCAATATTCATGGCGGCAGGCATTATGTTCCGTTTGTTAATACCGGAGCGTGTGGCTCGTATAAACCTTACCCTTGACGTCTTATTGTTTCATTATATACAGCAAGTGCTCAGCGCTTATCACGCTTTTCTTACAGTTTTAAATACACTGGTCATTTGACGATTGCACGACCATTTTGTTGACTGTGAGATGTGTGTGCTTGTGTTACCAGCCTGACCGGGAGATCAGCCACCAGACTGCCTTCAGTCCAAAGGGAACCTGTGGGGCCTTGTGGAGTGACCTCATCACTGACGGACGGCTGGACTCTCCTACCGGTCCGTGTTTTCAACCACCTGTCACCGATAATTGCAAAATGACTCAACTGTGCACACGTTGACTCGTTTTTTTTTTTAGGTACCTGGTCGAACCATTTAGCCTCCAGCTTGAATTCCTCAGGCCACGTATTCTAAAAAGGGTTCACCGAGATGCTGGTATCAGGAAGCATTTATAACCCTAATTGGCAGATTGTTCCACAGTAGCGGAGCTCTATGTGAGAAAGCCCTTTCTCCGGCTGTTTGTTTAGAAATTCTTGGTATGACCAGAAGGCCTGCCTCTTACGATCTTAAATTATGTGTAGGTATATATGGCTGGATCCTTTCAGAGAGATCTGCAGGAGCAAGTCCGTGTACTGCTTTATAGGTCAACAGTAAAACCTTAAAATCAGCCCTAGCCTTGACAGTCAGCCAATGTAGAGAAGCTAATACTGGAGTAATGTGTTTCAATTTTTTTGTTCTAGTTAAAACCTGAGCAGCCGTTTTCAACACTAACTGAACTTTATTGATTTATCAGGGTAACCAGAGATTAGAGCGTTGCAATAATCTAGTCTGAAGTAACAAAAGCATGGATTAGTTTTTCAGCATCAGTTTTTGATTACATTTTTTTTTTACTTTAGCAATGTTACGAAGATGGAAAAAAAAGCAGCTCTAGAGATATTTTTTGTGTTCATCAAAAGAGAGGTCAGGCTTGAGGCTGACACCAAGGTTTCTCACATTCTTTTGAGATATGCCTATACAACCGTCCAGGTTCATGGTAAGATCTCCCAACAGAGCTCTTTGTGTTTGCCCTACCGTGTTTTACTTTTCTTAGTCTGGAACGAGTAACCGTCACAATAGGCAAAACTAGGCTAACTGCTCTGGCTATGCTATCAACAGACTCCACTATGCTAGCAGGCTGTCTAACAGCCTGCAGCCTGACCTGCACCCTATCTCATGGTGAGGCTATAGGAGTGAGACTCCTGTCAATGTTCCTGGACAAACAAAGAGCACCTCTCCAGCTAGGATGGAGTCCGTCACTCTTCAGCAGATCAGGCCTGACCCTATTTCTGGGAGGGTCCCAAAAAGAGAGCCAGTTATCTACAAACTCTACCTCCTGCGACGGGCAGAACTCCGTTTTCAGCCAGCGATTGAGTGGCGCGAGTCTGCTGTAAAGCTTGTCACTACCCCTAGCTGGGAGAGAATAACCCTGACATTGGTTACACTTTCACCAAGTCTTTTACTGAGCTTCATAAATCTATTGTCTCACTTCTTGTTGATAGTCTAAAGCTTCATAAAATGTGAATTACTTATTAATGGACTTTGATGCTAAGTATGATGATATCATTGGCCTCGTGTTTAAACATGTTAGTATGGCACCACTGGCTACCATCCCCCAACCGTCCCAAAGTCTTTGTTGAACTGTCCCAGACATATTTTAAAAATAGATTTTTTTTTATTTGATCCCCACCAGACTCTTCCTGACACTCCCCACTGTCCTGTACCCCTCTTCCCCACCTGTTTCCTCACCCTTCAGGCTCCAGCCCTCCCACCCAAAAAGGGGAGAAGGTGGCGGCAGCCCTGGCTGTGGGATGTTCAGTGCCCGCTGAGGGGCACAATGCCCTGGAGTTCAGCATGGCATGGGATATGCCCACCATCACCTTTGGCTCCAGGGAGAGAAAACACAACAGGTATGGGTTTCTTTGTTATTTTTAATACATAGTCAGGACTTGGCCCACATAGCCTTTGTGTTCCATAGTGTTCAGGTCACCCATGTCACACTAAAGGTCAAAGTTCAATGCTCTGACAATAAACCGTTGTCATATTATTTTGTACTAACCGCATATTATGAGGCAATCTCAGATTGTACAATATGCCTGAATGCGTTCATGCAGGAGCCTGTGTTGCAATTCTCGATTGGGCGAAATAATGCATGTATTTATAAATATTTTACTGCCCTTAGCTAATGCACTAAAACCTAATTGTTCATTATTGTGATCATTGTACCTTTCCAGGCTACCCTTCCACTCTACTAGGCAACCCTATTCCTGTAGTATTACTGAGGATAAGACCTAATGACAAATAATGCAACTTATCCCAAAACTTGATGATACTTGATGAAAACTTCTTACGGACAACCCATACAGAACCTGAGGATACTACAAATTCTGTCTACGCAATATTAATCATAAAATAATTTTGGTCACATCTTTTAATTCATTTGTGGCCACAAACATTTATGTGGCCCCAATTGCTCTTTTTAGCCAAAAAGTTCAGAAAATACTGGTTTCAAAGTTTCCACTACAGCCTGATATGAATTACAAAACAATGGTACAACATCTGTGGTTTTGAGTAAGGAACAGAGGGGTTCATTTTGCAGTTGTTTCTTAAATTGAACCCTTCTGTTCCTCACTCAAAACATATAAATATTTTGTAAAGAAAAGAGAGCAGTGGTCTCTTCATTTTATCCAGAACTGTAAACACCAAAACTACATTCCCAATTGTAAGGTAAACATTTTGTTTTTCCTGTTTCTGTGATGAAATTGTCTGATGAAATTGTATTCTGTGAAATGAAATGTTCTGTTCACCCTTGTGGAATGAGCATAGTCAAAAATACACAATATACGTATTCAAATGTTCAGATTAAGATGGTAGTGAATAAGGCACACTCTCACTGATATTCTTGAAAACTGTGTGAGATTTGTACGGTTTTAAACTGTGTTTAACCAGGCACTCTAGAATAGAGCTTCCATGTTGTTTTGGTCACAGGCTAAACCTTTGTTGACCCCACTTGTAGAGATGAAAATCAGAATGACGTGTGCAACAAAGGCTCTAGGCAAACCGCCTCAGGCCCACACACAAACACATAGCTGTTACTATAAACCCTGTGTAACTGATACTTAACCTTAGTTGGCGCATAGTGACTTGTAACAGGAAAGACACGTGGACAGCATTATGACATTGCGACATCCACAGGTTGACATTGTCCTTGCAGACGTTTAGACTGTTCTGCTGAATTTTGAATTAGGGATTATGAAACATCGGATATCCAGGGTTTCCCTGGAATAAACTTTTCAACTTTATTTTCTGAACATTAATTGACAATACTTTCCTAACATCCTTCCCTAATAATAACCTAAGTATTTACTCTCAATTAACCATTTTCTAAAACTGTTATTGAGCCACTAGCTACTAACTAAGGAGGGAAAATTAATTCCATGTGCAGTTTAGAGCGTTGCATTTGGGGTTAAAGAGGGGGCAGCACGCAGTGATCCGATTTCACATTATATTTGTAACTTTACGAACTCCTGAGTGTTTTGTACAATACATTCACAGCGGGACAGAATATTGTTTATGCAAAGATTATTCCTTGTACTTAAAATATAGTTTGGTTGGAATTTTCTCTGGAATTTTCTCCAACGCTAAGGAACTTTCTACGTTTATTTTTTATATTTGATATGTTCTCTAAACAGCTCACACAATTTCTCAGTGTGCTCCACCTTTTAACATTCTTTAACTTATGTAAAGTATTATTTAAATAGTAATGTTGTTTCATTTATATTTGTTCCAACATAGTTTTTACTGTACACTAGACACAGCGCTGATTTTCATTCTGAAGGCAAAATACGAATACCGGAGGTGTTGTTGCTACCGAATCTCTTGATCTATTGAAGCCGATTGTTGTTCAGACCGAATCAGACGATGCTACATTGTTTATTTTAATGTCACAGCCATTTACTGACAGTTTAACACAAACACCAACACAGACACACCTAGTTACGTTTCTCTGACCTCACTCGCTAGCTTGATTCACCGAAAGTTGGGTATAGGACTCAGTTCATCTGTTTTGCTGCTCGCGCAAGAGTAAACTGCGCTCAGCTAAAAAAACAACAAAACACATTTCAGAAAAAAGTTTAAAAAACTTGCACAGTGACGGCGAATAACGCTTTATTGCAATGACGGCAACAATGAAATCCCTTCATTGCAGTTATTTTGAGGTCGATCTTGAAAAGTAAATGTAGTGTTCACATTCAATGCCTGCCCATGGACCCTGGTCAAATGTAGTGCGCTATATACACAATAGGGTAACACTTGAAACATACACAATGTTTTTTTGTAATGTATTCTAGGAGGTACACCCGTTTCTTTGGCGCAAAGGCTGACGCGGCTCCTACTCTCAGCCACCACGCCCTGACGCACTACAGACAGTGGGAGAAGAGTATCGAGGAATGGCAGACACCCATCCTGCAGGACAGGTACCTTCCAACCTGGCAGTGCACACCCTATTTACAGAGACTGTAATAACGATGTGTATTTCACACGGAAGTAAGAACGGTTGAGAAATGTCTTTTGTGTGTATTTGGTAGCTCCCTTCCATCCTGGTATAAGTCCGCCCTATTCAACGAGCTGTACTTTGTAGCGGATGGGGGGACGATATGGACTGAGCTGCCAGAGGACAGTGACATCAGCAGGGGGCTGAGGAGCGAGAATGGTGGGCTGCCGGCACAGCCTGCTGTCATCAAGCAGTATGGACGGTTTGCCTACTTAGAGGGTGAGCAGTACATTTAGTGTGATTGCGCAGCAGTAACAAGTCCTCGTTAGTATAGTGGTCAGTATCCCCGCCTGTCACGCGGGAGACCGGGGTTCAATTCCCCGACGGGGAGGAATGTTTTTTTCTGATAATTTTTTCCGCCTGATAAGTCTGTTAGGGGAAATGTTTTTATTTTTGTCTTGCAACTAGGACTTTTCTCATGTTTAATGTATTTCTTCTACCCATAGGCCAGGAGTACAGGATGTATAACACATATGATGTTCACTTCTACGCTTCCTTTGCGCTTATTATGCTATGGCCCAAACTTGCCCTAAGCCTGCAATATGACATTGGTGAGTGAAGGGATGTTATGTGTGTGTGTGTATTTACTTGTGGGTATTTGGTCCTGGTACAAGTGTGTGTGAACACTTTCTACTCTTTTTCAGCTGGCAGTGTGGTATCATGTGACCCAACAGAAAGGCTCCATCTGATGAGTGGCAGATACTCTCCAGTGAAGACCAAGAATGTAGTTCCACATGACATTGGAGACCCAGGTATATGAGCACTACACGCACAAAATGTTTCCTGGGCAAATCAAACAATATGGTCCATAGAGCCACACTCGCGTTCATATACGGCACAATTAAAGGTCCAAACTCAGACCATAGAATGTGTTGTACAAAGAATTACACTCTTTATGATGGTACTAACTTCAGGACATGCAATATGATGAGATGAGTAACACTGTTACATTGTGACCCAATGAGTGAATCTGTCCCGACCTCTAGATGATGAGCCATGGCATCGAGTAAACGCCTATCTGATACACGACACCGCAGACTGGAAGGACCTAAACCTAAAGTTTGTCCTGCAGGTCTACCGAGACTATCACCTAACCCAAGACACACAATATCTCCAGGACATGTGGCCTATCTGCCAGGTATGACAGAGTCATGTGCGTGGTTATGACTGCATATACCGAGTACTACCTTCAGGCAGTTTCCGTAGTGTAGTGGTTATCACGTTCGCCTAACACGCGAAAGGTCCCCGGTTCGAGACCGGGCGGAAACAACTTTTTTTTTTTTTTTTTTTAATTTAGTGGCTATGTGGAACTGCTGCTAGTTTACATTCTTATGTGTGTGTATATACATATATTTATTTTTTCTATTTTTAGCGTGCCATTATAATATTTTACTGCTCAGAATGAATCTGTTATTTTGTGCATTTGACAATAGAACTAATTTGACTTTGACTGTATAATGTTTAAAGGTATATAAGATTTTTTATGTATTGTTTGTTTCTCTGTAGACTAGAATTTATTTATGATTTTGGTTCAGTTATTTTACATTTTATATGATTAATTAGTTCTAAGACATTATTTTATAAAATTATTCCAAACACATTTTGTATCCTCTTCAGGCTGTGATGGAGTCTGAGATGAAGTTTGATACAGACGGAGATGGTCTAATAGAAAACTCGGGCTATGCTGACCAGACGTACGATGCATGGATTGTAACAGGACCCAGGTAATAGCTGAGAGGAAGGGGGGAAAGGAGAGACAGGGACCCAGGTAATAGCTGAGAGGAAGGAGGGAAATGAGAGACAGGGACTGAGAGACCAACAGTAGTGTGATTATTTAGCAGTAGAGGTTTTCTCCCCGCCAGGTGGAATTACAGAAGCCAAGGAAATCAGCATTGCATTTTTAGCTGTTAACAGACCTGTTCTAAGGTGACATCAAAGAAACCCACGTTCTGGTTTTAATCACAAAATGTTTTACTTGTCAAGGAATGATCCTGAATGCCTTATCTTAAAAATTATACTGTGTATAAAATGTCACACAGCATATTCGTTTTTGATGATATGATTTATAATCCTCTTCCCTTTCAGTGCATACTGTGGAGGTCTGTGGCTGGCCTCTGTGTGTGTTATGTGTAAGATGTCCAAGCTGGTGGACAATGAGTCCGCTTTCCAGCTCTACAGGGACATTTTGGATAGAGGAAGTGCTGCCTTTGACAAACTGCTATGGAATGGTGAGTCTTGTTTCAGCCAGCAGTTGGCGCCTGTGCTTGTGGAATTCAAATGCATTTTGCATGTACCTTGTAGACAACTGTATGGTATTGGTTTAGCGGTATACAACCATGTTATTATAGCATGTTTGGTATCATAATATATATTACTTACATGCTATTATTCTTCATATACAAATATATAATGATAGTAATTATCATTTTCTTCATGTCCTCGTTAGTATAGTGGTCAGTATCCCCGCCTGTCACGCGGGAGACCGGGGTTCAATTCCCCGACGGGGAGGAATGTTTTTTTTTTTGTCCACGTTTTCTGCTTAGGATGTCAATATGTAGGATAATTGATTTATTATAATTATAGAAATATATAGTATCTATATATTGTTGTACATTTTAGCTAAATATATTTATTTTTGACTGGTGTCAGGCCAGTACTATAACTATGACAGCAGCGGACGAGAACTGTCAAACAGTGTGATGTCAGACCAGTGTGCTGGTCAGTGGTTCCTACGGGCATCTGGACTGGGAAATGGCGAGTTTCAGGTCAGTAAGACGAATACAATTGTTGACTTTAAAACCCTAATCGGCTTTTTAAATAAAACCCTCATGCAGGGCAAATGCAATTACATTAGTAACAAAACAAAAAACAATTGTCTGCCCCTCCAGGCCTTTCCTAAGGAGAAGATCTGCAGTTCACTGAAGTCTGTCTTTGACCTGAACGTGATGAGTTTCGCTGGGGGTCAGATGGGTGCGGTCAACGGTATGAGGCCAGAGGGAGTACCTGATCGCTCCAGTGTCCAGTCAGATGAGGTGTGGATCGGGGTGGTGTACGGACTGGCCGCTACAATGATCCATGAGGTAACTGTGTGTGTGCGTTTAACAAAGGTCTACAAGTAACTCAAAAAAAAAAAAACGAGAGATATTTTGAAATGTCAGATTTGACTTTCGTATCCTCTCATCTTCTACATTTCATACTCCTCTATGTACCATATATGGTAAATTCAGACCATTGTAGCGCTGTAGCAATCAATCGTTGGTCTCTCTCACTGTCTGTCAGGGTATGTTTGAGGAAGGTCTTCGTACGGCGGAGGGCTGCTACCGGACAGTGTGGGAGCGTTTGGGCATGGCCTTCCAGACGCCTGAGGCTTACTGTGAGAAGGGCATCTACCGTTCTCTGGCCTACATGAGGCCTCTCAGCATCTGGGCCATGCAGCTGGCCCTGGACTCCTCACCGCTACTGGAGAAGGCTCCCCGCAACCCCACCAAACCATCTACTGGATAGAGGGAGAAGAAATATCGGGACCATGTTCAGTGGGCAAAACCAATCAAGAGTTGCAGACAGAACTGTTATGAATCGACCTGATAGTATTGCTTTTACAGCACGCCAGAGTGCGGTGTGTTTGTTTCCGCGTACCATTTACACTCCTCGGCAGTGTGCCTTTCTGAACCTGGCGCTGGACCAGACTATTGTATGTGAGGAGAAACAGTAAAATGTGCCCCATTCCAGAAAACAGAGGAAGTCTCGGAGAACCCGCTTTAAGTTCCAGAATTAAATGACTGACCTTTGGAAGTCTGTGATATAATTCTACATGGAGTTTACAATACAACATCATGTTTCTATGGTGGTCGCAAACACACACTAGCGCACTACCGATATTTGCTTTTAAACAGGCCTCGTAGACACTATCCATGTTTCCACACACAGTAGTCAAGCTTACATGTGCAGAAAAGCACAGCCTCACATGCAAAGTGTAAGAATGACAACAAGTCTGTCGTTATATAGAAGCTATAATCGAATTGCATAGTCTTTCAACAAGAAGGTGTTTATTTTAATGATGACTAAACGGACTTAAATAATAAAATGTGTTTCGAAGATCTTTTTTTCCTCCTTATGTAAACACTCTGTATAAAGAGATGTTAGGTGTAAGTGTTGGGGGGGAAGCATGATAAATCTTGTTTGTTTAAGAGTTATTTTTACCCAATCATGTGTTTGTGCATATTTAGCAGTCGTCCCTGAATTTATGGTATTGTAGCAGTCATCACTGTGTTGATGGTAATGTAGCAGTCACTTCTGTGTTCATGATAGCAGCAATCTGTTGGCATGCTGAGACTGACTCTAAGCTCTGCAGGACTCTCATTCAGAGATTAGGAGATTCTGAAATAAGATATACACTGCATTCAGAATGTATTCATTGACTCCTCCACTTTTTCCACATCTTTCATTACAGCCTTATTCTAAAATTGATTCACACACTACCACTGTTGACTGTGTCTTTGTGAGTTGTGGAGCAGGAAGGGCAGTTGACTGTGTCTTTGTGAATAGTGCAAGATTTGCCATCTTGACCTAGATCACAGGAATTAAAAAGGCCTCATCCTAGCAATAGTAAATGCTAACACAGAAAAGGTACTATGGCTGAATCTCAAATTGCATACTATACAGCAGTGGTTTTCCAAAACTCCCAAGCCATCTCATATTTTAGTTTTAGTCCTGAACTAGCACCATCATCCTTGTGGTGCATAGTACGTGATTTGAGAAGCAGCCTAGACATGTTGTTTAGCTGGGTGAGGTCATATGAGGCTATAAAGCAAAATGTAAAATTTCTTAAGTGATTTGTGCTAATATCAAAATGAAATATTTTAACTATTATTTCAAAAAATATTGACTTAATTATTTAGAAAATATTTCTAAAACATTTTGTTTAGATTACATTGTCAACCTTATCGGCAAATCAGGCATGAATACGTATTTTATTTTAAGCCAACTACTAATTTGCCTGTCTTTTTGATTGCCCCAATCGCATTCGGCTCCACTCCAGCTCTCAATTTACTACAACTTCTATACAGCTGCACACGTTAGCTCGAAGTAATTTTACCACACAGCAAAACGGAGAAGGACATTTTGTGAATCTTGGCGTGGCGCATCGTCATCATAATTTTTCCGTAACCCCATCAAAATTCGGTAATTGATAAAGTTAATTATCTTCTCGAAATCTTTTGTTTTGGATTGTAGTTTCATTTCGACATTTATAGCTAAGTTTGTACAAATCATGTGAAAGTAGCTAGTGTTTCTTGCTGGTCAATGCAAGTTGCACAACCTTCACGCACCATTACTTGTAGCGATGTACGTTAGAACGATGTAAATTTTAATATATTTTCTAACTTGTCCTCTTCAACTTGATAGATTCAGCCATTGTTCATGTTTAATGTAACAAGCAAGCAGACGTATTTACTTGCAAAATTAGATGTGATTAGCGAACGTAGATTTTCTAATGTCACCTAGCCTACACTAACTAGTTAAGAATGTAATCAAACGTAGGTCCTCGATTAATGTAATGCAGCTATTGTATTTGTATAAATCGTGTGAGTGGATCTTTCCTAAAACTAAGGACTAGGTCCTGTAACTGCACAGGATACCCTAAAAGAGTAAGTGACAACTTTTACATAAATTCATGTTTTCAAGCACCTTCACCTATTAAAGCTTGCACCGGCTAAATGCTGCTGGTTTTTGTTTTTCAGGATAAAAAATATAAGGCAGGAAGTAATGCTGTTACGATATATACACTAAGTGTGTGTGTTTCAAGGGACTACACATCAGTAATGATTCTTGTTTTGCATAGAAATAACACAATACATTTCCTTCAGCTGCTCACCGCCTGGTGGAGTCCATTTTGAAAATCGACCGAAAAGTTGATGTGATTCTGGCTTTAATGTGGTCCGGGAGCATGATGTCTCGGCCGTAAACAGACCGGAGCCACTGGCTGGAGGGGACATTAAGAGGCTCCGGGGGCCCCTGGCAGGCCACTGGGAAGAGGCTGGGCTGGTCTACAAAGGCAGCACATCCCCAAGGTAGTCTGCCAGGCGGTCCAACCACTCCTCACTGTGGTGCTCCTTCAGCTGCTTGACAAGACGGGTTGGACTGTTTCCAAACATGTGCTCCCTCAGCATGCAGATGGACTCACGTGTCACATGCATGCCTCTATGAAATAAAGATTGTTTTCACGTATTTGTTTTATGATGTCAGAGACCTGCAGTAGACATTCTTTCACGCAATTTGATTTCAACATGAGACAATGTCTGGATGAAAGCTCACGTGCTTGTTAAGATAAGCTAGAACTCCTATTGGCCAGGCTGGTCTAGGACATTGACTGGAGGCCAGATGGTTCAGGCGACACAGAAGTGTCTCCTTCACCATCAGGAAATGCCTGTCAATGTCCAGGACATTGCGTGCCTGAGGGTTAAAAAGATAACTTACCCTCTTTTGAGCAACATACCCCGTCAGCTGCTACCTGCTTGGTGGCAGGTAGGGGGCTGAGAGAGAGTGCTGCTGGTAAATATGGGTTGTGGCTCATCCACTCCACATCTCTCATGGCTTTGTATCTTTGTGTAAGACATCTGAAGTGAACCGTATGAATGTATCAGCACACCATAATAATTCAATTCCAGCCACAGGTGGCATTATTTTTTGGTGTGACGACGCCAGAAGTGAAGGATATCTGACGATTTTTGGATCATTGTAGTAACAAAATGTTCAGCTCGCTGAAGTAGGTTGTGTGTGGTGGAGCTCGGTTATATAGGAGTATGTATACTCTGATTGGCTGATTGTGTGATGGGTTTTGTTCAGGTGTAGGTTGCCTTGGCAGTGGGGTAAACAACTAGGTCCAAAGGGCCTCTGTGGTGGACCTTCATCAACGGTCAGGTCCTCCAGCAGCTGGAAAGTGTCCTCTGTGTTTGGGTTCACACTGCAAAGGCTCCCCTGTCTGTCTTAGCAGGTAGTCCACACCTATCAGCTCTCCTTTAATAAGAATGCAAATTAGCATGCACAGAACATGAAAGATATGAACTTGGAACTATGATTCTTTGGAAACATACTTTTAAAAGCAAAATCCTTACTTATCTTGATATAGGATGACTTACCCGTGTACTTTGTTGGGGGCCTTAAAGAGGACACTTATTTCCGTCCAAACACCTTTAAACTATTCTCATTCACACACTAAACTACATTCAATGATCTCAAACAGAAACCGGCCGCATGGTCAAAATGAGATCATTGGATGAAGGCACAGCTTCTAATTGCACTGATGAATCATGTTAGCCACTTCTTACAAAGGAGAGCGCGGCAGGTAAAAGAAGAGACAGGTTCCGATGATAGAAGGCCAAAACCAGGAAGAAACTTGTGGCAAAGACATTACACAATATTGAGAAGCACAAAATGAAACCTGCCGTCCCTGGGTAAGCTCAAACCACCAACCTTTAGATTAACAGTCTAACGCGCTGACCAATTGCGCCACAGAGACTTTCTGCATGCCAATTTCACTCCGCCGAAGCGTGTTTCCAGATGTAAAAGGGTTTTCCAATCCCTCTCAATTTCCAAGTATGATCAGAATTAGATCATCGGGTGATGGCACAGCTTCTAATTGCACTGACAAATAGAGTAAGCCACTTCTTACAAAGGAGCAGGTAAAAACAGACACGAGTTCCGACGATAGAAGGCAAATCCAGGAAGAAACGTGTGGCAAAGACATTACACAATATTGGGAAGCACAAAATGAAACCTGCCGTCCCTGGGTGGGCTCGAACCACCAACCTTTAGATTAACAGTATAATGCGCTGACCAATTGCGCCATAGAGACCTTCAGCCTGCTAAAATATCTCTCAGCCGAAGCGTGGTATCAGATGTGAAAGGGGTTACCACTGCTTCTCAAGTATGGTCAGAACTAGATCATCAGATGATGGCACAGCTTCTAATTGCACTGATGAATCAAGTTAGACACTTCTTACAAAGATGATGATAGCTTGGTATCAGATGAAAAAGCGTTTTCCAATCCCCCTCAAATTCCAAGTATGGTCAAAATGAGATCATTGGATGATGGCACAGCTTCTAATTGCACTGATGAATCAAGTTAGCCACTTCTTACAAAGATGATGGAAGAACCAAACCAGGAAGACACCTGTGGCAAAGACATTACACAACATTGAGAAGCTCCAGAAGAAACCTGCCGTCCCTGAGTGGGCTCGAACCACCAACCTTTAGATTAACAGTCTAACGCGCTGACCAATTGCGCCACAGAGAACTTCTGCATGACAACCTTTCACTCCGCAGAAGCGTGTTTTCAGATGAAAAAGCGTTTTCCAAACCCTCTCAAATTCCAAGTATGGTCAAAATTAGATAATTGGATGATGGCACAGCTTCTAATTGCACTGATGAATCATGTTAGCCACTTCTTACAAAGGAGAGCGCGGCAGGTAAAAGAAGAGACGGGTTCCGATGATAGAAGAACAAAACCAGGAAGACACCTGTGGCAAAGACATTACTCAACATTGAGAAGCTACCTGCCGTCCCTGGGTGGGCTCGAACCACCAATCTTTAGATTAACAGTCTAACGCGCTGACCAATTGCGCCACAGAGACTTTCTGCATGCCAAACTTTCACTCCGCCGAAGCGTGTTTCCAGATGTAAAAGGGTTTTCCAATCCCTCTCAATTTCCAAGTATGGTCAAAATTAGATCATTGGATGATGGCACAGCTTCTAATTGCACTGATGAATCAAGTAAGCCACTTCTTACAAAGGAGCAGGTAAAAACAGACACGAGTTCCGAAGATAGAAAGCCAAAACCAGGAAGAAACATGTGGCAAAGCCATTACACAAAATTGAGAAGCTCTAACAGAAACCTGCCGTCCCTGGGTGGGCTCGAACCACCAACCTTTAGATTAACAGTCTAACGCGCTGACCAATTGCGCCACAGAGACCTTCAGCCTGCTAAAATATCTCTCAGCCGAAGCGTGGTATCAGATGTGAAAGGGGTTACCAAGTATGGTCAGAATTAGATCATCGGACGATGGCACAGCTTCTAATTGCACTGATGAATCAAGTTAGCCACTTCTTACAAAGATGATGATAGAAGAACAAAACCAGGAAGACACCTGCGGCAAAGACATTACACAACATTCAGAAGCTCCAGAAGAAACCTGCCGTCTCTGGGTGGGCTCGAAACACCAACCTTTAGATTAACAGTCTAACGCGCTGACCAATTGCGCCACAGAGACCTTCTTCTTGATAACCTTTCACCTTTCAGATGAAAATGCGTTTTCCAATCCCCCTTAAATTCCAAGTATGGTCAAAATGAGATCATTGGATGATGGCACAGCTTCTAATTGCACTGATAAATCAAGTAAGCCACTTCTTACAAAGGAGCAGGTAAAAAGAAACACGAGTTCCGAAGATAGAAGGCCAAAACCAGGAAGAAACATGTGGCAAAGCCATTACACAATATTGAGAAGCACAAAATGGAACCTGCCGTCCCTGGGTGGGCTCGAACCACCAACCTTTAGATTAACAGTCTAACGCGCTGACCAATTGCGCCACAGAGACCTTCAGCCGATTATAATATCTGTCCGCCGAAGCGTGGTTGCAGATGTGAAAGGGTTTACCAACACTCTTCAAGTTCCAAGTAAGGTCAAAACGAGATCATTAGATGATGGCACAGCCTCTAATTGCACTGATGAATCATGTTTGACACTTCTTACAAAGGAGAGCGCGTCAGGTAAAAAAAGAGACGGGTTCCGACGATAGAAGGCAAATCCAGGAAGAAACGTGTGGCAAAGACATTACACAATATTGAGAAGCACAAAATGAAACCTGCCGTCCCTGATGAATCATGTTTGACACTTCTTACAAAGGAGAGCGCGTCAGGTAAAAAAAGAGACGGGTTCCGACGATAGAAGGCAAATCCAGGAGGAAACGTGTGGCAAAGACATTACACAATATTGAGAAGCACAAAATGAAACCTGCCATCCCTGGGTGGGCTCGAACCACCAACCTTTAGATTAACAGTCTAACGCGATGACCAATTGCGCCACAGAGAACTTCTGCATGACAACCTTTCACTCCGCAGAAGCGTGTTTTCAGATGAAAAAGCGTTTTCCAATCCCCCTCAAATTCCAAGTTTGGTAAAAATTAGATAATTGGATGATGGCACAGCTTCTAATTGCACTGATGAATCATGTTAGCCACTTCTTACAAAGGAGAGCGCGGCAGGTAAAAGAAGATACGGGTTCCGATGATAGAAGAACAAAAACAGGAAGACACCTGTGGCAAAGACATTACTCAACATTGAGAAGCTCCAGAAGATACCTGCCTTCCCTGGGTGGGTTCGAACCACCAACCTTTAGATTAACAGTCTAACGCGCTGACCAATTGCTCCACAGAGACTTTCTGCATGCCAAACTTTCACTCCGCCGAAGCGTGTTTCCAGATGTAAAAGGGTTTTCCAATCCCTCTCAATTTCCAAGTATGGTCAAAATTAGATCATTGGATGATGGCACAGCTTCTAATTGCACTGAT
>JACXGK010009381.1:0-13907 GCA_016801125.1 Novumbra hubbsi
TCCAAACCGTTCCACGGAGGGCCGAGTGTCTGCAGGTTTTCACTCTCACCTTGTACTTGATTGATTAATTATGTCACTGATTGGTTAGGTCTACCCTCATCTGGTTATTTAGGTCTGAACCTGGAACCAATTTACAGGAAAAAACTAAAACCTGCAGACACTCGGCCCTCCGTGGAACGGTTTGGAGACCCCTGCTCTAAATAGACAGACTTCCAGAAAACATGGGATTATTGAGAAATGTGTTCAACCGTATACAACAGTATTACATACAGAAGATGCCCATGCTCCCGAGAGAAAGTTACACGCTCACTAAAGGCACAACAAAGACACGCGAAAAACAGCAAATCAAGAGAAGAATTACGAGAACGGGGGAAACTCAAACACATTGCGGACAAGGAAAACGCTGTGGATCTATTTGCATTGCATGCTTCCAAGCGGGAGTAAACAGCGATTTTTGAACCGTGTCACGTTAAGTAGCCTACATTGGCTTTTGGCTACAACCCTGCCAACCAGCTTTGCAGAATAAACCCTTTCAGTCCAACATAACGGCATGGTTTTAACCATTCACCGACACTTAACCCTCGAACTTCAGTTCCACCATATCGCACGTTTTCCCTGTCAACCATCAATGTTACTATTTCATCATAGTACTAGATCAGTATCATGAAATATCTCAAACAGCCCCACATAGTTCTTTATGTGAAATCGAATCAAAACAAACAACAGCGGACACGGTGCCGGCGGGAATCGAACGTTCAATCTAACACTGTTTGCTTGTGAATTAGTCAAGGCAGGTGAAGCGGAGGGAGCAGCGCGCCTGTTATAGCCCGAGGCAGTACAGACAGATTCATATAAAACAGAGCGGAAGGTTTGGTCGGTCTACAGTGATACAGAAAACAGAAGAAAGGAGATTTCACACCAAAGCACGGCGGCGTGGGAGGATGGCGGCAGGAAAGATACGATCCAGACCGGGGTAGTCTAGACCTCTCCGACATAGGGAAGCAGAGGTTTGGCCGTGGCTGGACAACTGGTTTCCTGATTTTCACCTTCACAGTCAAAGACAAATAGATAGTTGGTTGAACACCCCCTCTGGCTGGGTCGTTTTTCTCTGCAGCATCCCGTAGAAATGCGCTTCATGTCGGATGCCGCTTTAGAAGTTCACCACAGGGATCCTGATGGGGAGAGAAAGAGAGAAATGAACTAGAGAAATGGAGGGGGGACAGAGTCAAAAAGAGTGAGTGAGAGAGAGAGAGAGAGAGAGAGAGAAGAGAAAGATGTAGGAAGAGTTAAAGGGGCATAGTTGGTATTAAAGGAAGAATCTAAAGCAGCGATTCTCAACGGGGGTCTAGGCTCCCATGTGGGCCTCAGAGTGCCTCAAGGGGGGCCTAGAGATGACAAGGAAAAATCCTGATACAAAATCACTACTTGAAATCGCTATGTTTCTAAATATATCCACATGGCACTTCAAATAGAGTGTCGTGCAAAGCCCGACCAATTCTGCCATTTCATTCTGTTAGATATTTCATGTTAAAACACTGAAACAAAATTATTGTAGGTGACAATGTTTTCTTTTTTTTTGGGACATGTTTGTAAGAACTTTTGAAAACCAAAATATGGTGCTTGCATGAGTATCCAGCCCCCACATATTAATATTTGCTGGAGCCACCTTCTGCTACCATAACAGCGTTGCCTCTTCTGGGTACGTGCTGTATGTACCAGCTTTGCACACAGTGTCTGACTGATTTTGCTTCCATTCAAACCAGTGTCATGCAGTTTTGGGGGATAAACTTTTGTTGCCAGTACCTTGGCTGAGGGATACAATTTCCAGTTCCGGGTCCTTGATCCAACAGCCCTGGTATATCCAAACATGACTTTACCACCTACATAACTTTTGTAAAATCCTCTTTGGCCTAAATCTTCTTTATTATCCACAGCCTGCCCAGTGATGCTTGAACATGTTTTTATCAACAAAATGCAAGTTTAATAGTTATGCAAGAATCATATTTGAGTTTTTGTATTATTCCTATACAGTGGGGAGAACAAGTATTTGAAACACTGCCGATTTTGCAGGTTTTCCTACTTACAAAGCATGTAGAGGTCTGCAATTTCTATCATAGGTACACTTCAACTGTGAGAGACGGAATCTAAAACAAAAATACAGAAAATCATATCGAATGATTTCTAAGTAATTCATTTGCATTTTATTGCATGACATAAGTATTTGATACATCAGAAAAGCAGGGCAATACGGACTTTCAGCTCCCTCCAAAGATTTTCTATTGGGTTCAGGTCTGGAGATGGCTAGGCCACTCCAGGACTTTGAGATGCTTCTAACGGAGCCACTCCTTAGTTGCCCTGGCTGTGTGTTTCGGGTCATTGTCATGCTGGAAGACCCAGCCACGACCCATCTTTAATGCTCTTACTGAGGGAAGGAGGTTGTTGGCCAAGATCTCGCGATACATGGACCCATCCATCCTCCCCTCAATGCGGTGCAGTAGTCCTGTCCCCTTTGCAGAAAAGCATCCCCAAAGAATGATGTTTCCACCTCCATGCTTCACGGTTGGGATGGTGTTCTTGGGGTTGTACTCATCCTTCTTCTTCCTCCAAACACGGCGAGTGGAGTTTAGTTCTGGGCTGATCCCTCACCTTCCTCATGATCATTGATGCCCCACAATGTGAGATCTTGCATGTGCCCCAGACCGAGGTGATTGACCGTCATCTTGAACTTCTTCCATTTTCTAATAATTGCGCCAAAAGTTGTTGCTTTCTCACCAAGCTGCTTGCCTATTGTCCTGTAGCCCATCCCAGCCTTGTGCAGGTCTACAATTTTGTCCCGGATGTCCTTACACAGCTCTCTGGTCTTGGCCATTGTGGAGAGGTTGGAGTCTGTTTGATTGAGTGTGTGGACAGGTGTCTTTTCTACAGGTAACGAGTTCAAACAGGTGCAGTTAATACAGGTAATGAGTGGAGAACAGGAGGGCTTCTTAAAGACAAACTAACAGGTCTGTGAGAGCCGGAATTCTTACTGGTTGGTAGGTGATCAAATACTTATGTCATGCAATAAAATGCAGATTAATTACTTAAAAATCATACAATGTGATTTTCTGGATTTTTGTTTTAGATTCCATCTCTCACAGTTGAAGTGTACCTATGATAAAAAATACCGACCTCTACATGCTTTGTAAGTAGGAAACCTGCAAAATCGGCAGTGTATCAAATACTTGTTTTCCCCACTGTAAGTATTTCCCGACATAAGCTCAATGTCAACACTTGAATGTAACACTTTTCAATCGGTAATGTGAAAGAATTGTTTGTGGGATCAGATACTTATGCAAGGAACTGTATATAGAAGGAAAACCAAATAATATTTGTCTCTCGAAATCCACAAAAATGTCTTCCAGCAAGAAGGTTAGCGACTGCCTGGCAACTCAAACTCAACCATGCTATTCCCATTGTCTAATATCTACTATTAATATCTATATTGAATTCTAGCTCTTGGATAAAATAATGAATACATTGAATTGAATAGACATCCCTGAAAACAAAAAGCACAGCCAGAGTAACCCTAGACATTAACCCGTCACGTGGTCAAAGATCTCAACGCACATTGACCACCTTATTTCCAGAAGCAAGCTGCAGTCCTCACACTGAGTTAGCAGCTTTTGCCATCATTCTAAATGTATTTCTGATTTGTTTGTTCTATATGTAAAACCTACCAGTGTTTGCTGATAGCACAGGCAACAAGCAATATCATCTGAGTGAACACAGTCAAAACAGGCACTTTTGAAATACTTTGTAAAAAAAAAAGAAAAAAAAGAAAACAGTAATAATAACAAAATAAGCAAACAGAGATGCACTTTCACCTCCGTTGCATATAAAGTCATTCTTTAGAGAAATGACTCAATTTATTCCTAATGTGTGAAGGAGCCCCAATTCCTCTTGCAGCTAAATATGTATTTGCCTGCCACCGCCTGAGGGACACATACCAACCAAGACAGTATCAATAAGCAGTAAAACCTGCTATTAATTCTGTGATTGTTATACGGGTAGATATTACTGGTAGTATTGACAGTAACAGGCATTTATTTGACTCATGTGTTATTATATTCTCCATCACCAACGTTTATTTTGAATACATTCAAACATTTATGGCACATTTCTAATGCCAATATGGCAATTTCATCTTTAGAGACAGAAAAAGAGACAGATAGAAAGAGGGGGGAGAGAGAAGAGAGGAGATAGAGAGAGAGATGACACCATGTGTGGTGAACTAGAGGAAGAGGATTAGAGGGAAAAAGGTTCCAGGGGAGAGTGAAGGGAAGGGACCAGAGTCGCTCTTAGAAATAGAATTAGAACACATTATTATTAGTGGATCAATGAAGAAGGGAGAAATTGAAGTAGATGAAAGACGAGAAAAGAAAATTAAGAACTAGAGTAGGAGAAAGACCAAGAGAAGTAGAACTAGAGCAACGGGGATGAAGAGGAGGGAGGGGGGGGGGGGCAAGGAGCAGAACTGGAGTAGAGCCCAATTATCCTGATTGAGATTAACTTTAAATCCCCGGCTATAAAAGCATCATTTTATGGATTGAGCTCCCACCGCTTTCGGAGCTGAATGACTCATCTGGAGAGGAAGTTCTAAAACACACAGACACGTCTTACAGCCTTAACACTCGGGGCCTGTGTAGTCCCCTGAGACCAACAGCATTACCCAATTATTCCCATCTACTGTTATTACGCTCATTCACCACACAAGCAGAGGTATCCAACAGTCCGTGACACATCGTCCACTCGCTAGACAACCGGAGCGCGCGCATAAAAATCAGCTCGCCAACAACAGCCCCGTGCACAACACTCCCCCCCTCCCCTTTCGGTCTCCCCTCCCACGAGCCGGGTGGCAGCTCATTACCTCTCTCTGTCGTTGAAGGAGGGCGTGGCGTGTAGCGTCTGCCGGCTGTCCTCCTGAGCCAGGGTACGAGGGAGGGCGAGGGAGAGGGGGGGGCCCGCGCCACGGGAAAGCGGGGGCGGCTGCTGGGAACAGCTGCGGTCGTAACTGCGAGAGGAAGGGAGAGAAAGAGGGAGATGGGCGGACGGGGGGGGGGGAGACAGAGCCATTTAGCAACGGCGAGCACATTACACCACCACTGAGAGGTAATGCTCATTTGACTCATTAAAGCCCTGTCAGGAGGAGGGAGATGGGGGGAGACAGGAAGGGGACCAGCGAGGGCTGACGTGGGGGAACATCGGGGAGATGATGTGTGACCATGTGGCGCCGGTGGGAGTGGCAGGTAAAGGCCCACGGTGGTTTAGAGTCTGCACGCTACCCAACCTCCCAGGGGGCCACCAATGAGCCGTCGCCCGTCTCGTCACAGACACACCTTTTCATACTGTCTGTCTGTCTGTCTGGGGGCAGTTTTGTTAAGTTTAACTTTGTGGGTATTTGCAAAAAAAATTCTAACTTACCACTCTGAACAAGGGACAAAAAAACATATTTGCATTAATCCTAACCAGTAACCCTCACTTATCCGTGAATCTATATCCTAACCCAAACCCCTAATACTAACCAGTTTACCAAACAACATAAACCTAACACTGACATAAAAAGTAACCTTTTAAAATGGGAACTCAATTGCATTCATAAAGTATATAACGACACCTACATGGCTGGCATATTTACCAATAACATTCAAAACTCCCATTCAACCCCCTATCGTTACTGGCTTCCATAAACCTGGATAACTACGATGTATCTTCAGAGTCATACAACAACAGAATCCAAAGCATAGTAACACGTCCAGCACAGTGAGACTCAGCAAGGCGCCTGCAAGGGTTGTGGTTTCAATTCCCATGGGAGGGGGTCCAGCTTGAAAAAGTATGAAAAATGTATGCTACTATATCTTGCTCTGGAAAATAAAGTAATACGGTGCATTCAGAGTATTCAGACTCCTTCACCGTTTCCTACATTTTGTTAGGTTGCAGGCTTATTCACATTTTTTTTAATGCTTACGAATTGTATACCAAACATACCTTGCCACAGTAACATTCCAGTTGACTACATCATGAAGCTGGATTTTGATTTGTTTAATACTTTTTTGGTTGCTGCATGATTCCATATGTGTTATTTCATAGTTTTGATGTCTTCACTATTTTGACAAAAAAAAGTGCCCTTTTTATATATACATTTGCTAAGATTTTTATACTTTCTCATTATGAGGTATTATGTGATGATTCAGGAGTGGCTAAATCTATTTAATCATTTATAGAACAAGGCTGTAACATAACAAAATGTGGAACAACTGAAGTGGTCTGAATACTTTCTGAATGCACTGTAGCTCTGACATATGGTTTCTTTCATGCCTCCCTATATACAGTCTATGAAAAATGTATGACAGTCCATGCTTACTTCCCTCAGGCACTATTTCCAAATGCAAATGTTTCAGCTTTTCTGGCACAAATACATTTGACGAACAACAATACTCACATTTTTAAGGATCGCACCACAAGTAAAATGTAACTACGTCACTTGAGATGACTTAAACACCCATGAAAAATACTTGACACGCAGGATTTGTTGACAAGCACGGATTGCTGACATGCCTCGTCCAAAGACCACTTTGCAGGGCAAAGAAATCATCCTTTTGAAATTCAGGTTCACTATTCCTTTAAATACTCAAGAACACATGTTTCCACCATACAACTGTGAAGTCAGTTTAGTAGAGCTTTACAGCCGCCTACAGTGGGGTTAATTAAGTTAGCACAACACAGCAACACTTAAGAGACCAGGATTCAGAGGGGGGGTCCAAAAGACAACAGAAAGAGAGGATGGAGGGGGGGGGGGGACGATAGGCAGATTGAAAGGAGGAAGAGAAAGAAAGAGAAATTGGGCATGCTTGTGGTGTTTAGGCCCACAGTGAGCAGGGGGATTATCTGAGGATCTGGAGCTGGCTGGGGCAGAACCAGGCTTAGTCTGAGACTGGAGACGGCGATAAGAATACTATGGTAGGATCAAGCGCCAACCAGCACTCTGTGTTAGCGAAAAGTGATGAAGCTAAATGAAGTTAAAAGAGGAAGGAATAGAGTCGAGAAAGGAAGAACGAAAGACCAGATAGAAAAGAATGAGGGGATTGAAGAAAGGTTTGAGCATAGAGAGGAAACGCAGGGACATGGAGAGGAAAACGTGAGAGAAAGAAAGCAAAAAATAGTAGAAAAACTGATTGGAACGAGCCCCGTTCTATAAACCATATTCCAGAAACCAATGGCCTAATTCTAAGAAAGCTTGGGTCATATAGATCAGGCATGTACATAATTACACTGTCCTGATGGTGAAGCTATGACAGGCATCTGAAAGTGAATACTTTGGAGGGTCTTACTCCTCACTCTATTTGACCTTGTCATCAATTCCAGTAAACCGTTCCTTCTATTCACAAGGTGTGAATTTCCCTGAATAACTCGTACGTACACAAGTACAGATTTCTCATTATTTCAAAATGCTGTGAAAAACACTTAAAACACTGCTCCTCTTGCACTGAATGACTGATCTTTTATCTAAAAAGAAAAGCTATTCAAAGCAATATTGTTGACTCCACTAATATTGATAAATATGTGCAAAACAGGCTGAGAAAAAAAAACTCCCAGCTATTTATACTCTTTCATTGAAAATACTCACAAAAATCTAACCTTTAGTTGAAGTGAAGTGTTTGAAAAATAATAAATGTGAAATAAATGCTTATAAATTCTAATTACTAAAATCAACCTGAAGAATATTCCCAATCATGTGATTAGGAACACTAAAATGGTAAGCCATGACTTACCACTTAATACTGGGGTGTAAATATGAGGTGACACGCAAGCCTAATCCCCATAGTCTTCCATCATTATGGGAAATACCAGAAAATACAGTAATAACACAAGACAAAAAGTTGTTGAGCTGCACAAATTAGGAAAGGGCCAATAGAACATCTACCAGGATCTATGGTCAGATGAAACAAAAAGAAAGCTTTTTGTAAATAAACACTGGCGTAGACAGAAATATACCCATGCAAAAAAGTACATGATCCCCACTGTGAAGGATGGTGGTGGATCTTTGATGTTGTGGGTGTTTTTTCTTCTAATGGCACGGTACATCTTGTTAGGATACATGGTATCATGAACTCTAGTACCAGCATAAATCTAAACCTGACTGCCTCTGCCAGGAAGCCTAAAATGGATCTTCCATCTGAAAAATAACACCTAAAAATCAACACAAAAATTGTTAACTGACCACATAACCAAGGCCATCCCTGTCCCCTGACCTAAACCTCATAGAAATCCTGTGGCACGAGCTGAACAGGAGATTTTGTATGGAGGAATGGTCTCAGATCCCTTGTCATGTCCTAGTCATGTCAAACCTCATTATTGAAAAAGACTCAGAGCTGCTCTTGGCATAGAGAGGTTGCATAAAGTATTAAATGAAGTGGTGACAACAATTGTAGACCTGCACAAGGCTGGGATGGGCTACAGGACAATAGGCAAGCAGCTTGGTGAGAAGGCAACAACTGTTGGCGCAATTATTAGAAAATGGAAGACGTTCAAGATGACGGTCAATCACCCTCGGTCTGGGGCTCCATGCAAGATCTCACCTCGTGGGGCATCAATGATCATGAGGAAGGTGAGGGATTAGCCCAGAACTACACGGCAGGACCTGGTCAATGACCTGAAGAGAGCTGGGAGCACAGTCTCAAAAGAAAACCATTAGTAACACACTAAGCCGTCATGGATTAAAATCCTGCAGCGCACACAAGGTCCACCTGCTCAAGCCAGCGCATGTCCAGGCCCATCTGAAGTTTGCCAATGAACATTTGGAAGATCCAGAGGAGGAGTGGGAGAAGGTCATGTGTTCTGATGAGACGAAAATAGAGCTTTTTGGTCTAAACTCCACTCGCCATGTTTGGAGAAAGAAAAAGGATGAGTAAAACCCCAAGAACACCATCCCAACCGTGAAGCATTGAGGTGGAAACATCATTCTTTGGGGATGCTTTTCTGCAAAGGGGACAGGAGTACTGCAACGCATTGAGGGGAGGATGGATGGGTCCATCTATTGCAAGATCTTGGCCAACAACCTCCTTCCCTCAGTAAGAGCATTGAAGATGGGTCGTGGCTGGGTCTTCCAGCATGACAACGACCCGAAACACACGGCCAGAGCAACTAAGGAGTGGCTCCGTAAGAAGCATCTCAAGGTCCTGGAGTGGCCTAGCCAGTCTCCAGACATGAACCCAATAGAAAATCTTTGGAGGGTGCTGAAAGTCCGTACTGCCCAGCAACAGCCCCGAAACCTGAAGGATCTGGAGAAGGTCTGTATGGAGGAGTGGGCCAAAATCCCTGCTGCAGTGTGTGCAAACCTGGTCAAGAACTACAGGAAACGTATGGTCTCTGTAATTGCTAACAAAGGTTCTGTACCAAATATTAAGTTCAGCTTTTCTAATGTATCAAATACTTATATCATGCAATAAAATGCTAATTAATTACTTTAAAATCATTCAATATGATTTTCTAGATTTTTGTTTTAGATTCCGTCTCTCACAATTGAAGTGTACCTATGATAGAAATTACAGACCTCTACATGCTTTGTAAGTAGGAAAACCTGCAAAATCGGCAGTGTTTCAAATACTTGTTCTCCCCACTGTACTTCTTGATCAGTTTGAACTTTTGAAATTCGACACACATGCTTAGGGGCACCAGTCTAGCTAACCAACCCACATTTCTGTATCAGAAACCAGTGGCCCAAATTGGGCAAATCTTTGGTGAATTACATTTCTAGCCACAGAGATCCGACTGGCTTACTGTTCCCTTGTTTCATGTCATTGTATACACCATCCACACCCAGCTGATATCAGAATTGTATGGTACATCAAACATCATTCGAAAACAAGAGGAAGCCCACACATTGTTTTGATACTACCAGCATGTAACCACCCACCAACGTAGATATCAAGACCCATATTGGTTGGAATTGGGCCACCTTAAACCGTTGAAAGCCTCTAAACATTGTGAAGGTATTTTCTTCAATCTGGAAGCGAGTTTTACCATTCCATGTTCAAGCGAAAAACATACTGAGGAAGTGACCCTAATGTACCTTCAGAAGATGTAACAGAGAAATGGGAGGAACAGGGGTTGAACAACGGACAGGGAAGCGTGGAGAAAAAGAGGAGGGGAGAAAGAGGGGGAGAGAAAAACAGTCAGTGCGGAGATAGGGATGAGAAAGCACAATAGAGAGGAGTGAGGAGGGAGAAAAATAGAGGCAGAGAAAAATAGAGTGAGGAAAGAGAGTGGGTAATGGGAAGAGTGGACGATAGAGGGACGGAGATAAAATGATAGAGGGGGAGATAAAACGATAGAAAAGAGGAGATAAAACAATAGAGGGGGAGATAAAGCGATAGAGGAAAGGAGATAAAACAATAGAGGGGGAGATAAAACGATAGAGGGGAGGAGAAAACGATAGAGGGAGATAAAATGATAGAGGGGGAGATAAAATAATAGAGGGGAGGAGATTAAAAGATAGAGGGGAAGACCAAACAATAGAGGGGAGGAGATAAAACAAAAGAAGGGGGAGATAAAAAGATAGACGGGGGAAATAAAACGATAGAGGGAAGGAGATAACACGATAGATGGGAGATGATTAAACGATAGAGGGGAGGAGATAAAACGATAGAGGGGAGATGATTAAACGATAGAGGGGAGAAGATTAAACGATAGAGGGGAGGAGACATAACAAAGGCGGAGAGGGATCCCTTCTTACCAGAGCTTGGCTGTAATGATAACAGCAGTCAGGATAAGAAGAGAGGAGATTGTCACTGTGACGTAGAATTGAGGATCCACTGAAGGAGGACGGACATATACAGAGAGAAAGGAGAAAACAGTTCACTTTCACAGTCATTAACATCAGTATTTATATATTAATATATAGTCAGTCAGTTCCAAAATCAGCAGAAAGGAAATGAGCCAACCAAGGCATCAAGGGGTTGTGTTCTTCAGGGATTTTTTTTCTTTAACCAAAAACGAAAACACTTTCTTTTTGCTCCCCGTCTCAGTGAGTTTTCCTTCGTTTATTGCAATAAAACAAGATATTAAGGACGAGACAAAGAAATCATGAACTCTACAGTTCACTAATGGCATAAATATCACTGGGCGGCCCATGTGATATCGCTGTGTGCCAAAACAAACAAGTGTTTCAAGTGTTTCAAGTAAATAAACCAAATTAATAAATGTCAAATTGAGAGCCAAACTGTCACTGGAACCAGCGATTCAAAACAGTCAGCCGATGAAGTCATTCATGTTATCGCCTGGTGTGTAATGTCCCCCGTCAACGTTTTGGGTTCCTTTGGGAGTTTAGAAAACTCCATTAAACATTCTCCACCAGCTAGAGGCAGCCATCCATCCGCACAAAGCCGACCCAAAGGCAATTGTAGTTACTCTCTGAAGACTGCTATCAACTCCCAGAGGTCTTCAGACGCTTTTGCTCCAATACACTCTGCTCTGATGACCAGCAATACAAGTCCTTTTTTTAAATATCTATATTTTATAATCGCTCCTCGCTGGTTGCCCACCTTCCTCTGACTCTCTCTCCTCTGCCTCGCTGCCTCCATCCACCACTCCCTCTGTGCCCGGGGCCTCCAGCAGGTCCCGGGGCTCCTGGGGCACCGCGCTTCCTGGTGCGCTCTGATAACGCCAGGCCTCCGCGGTCGTCACGGGGCCCTGACGGCCACGGTGTCGCGGGTCCGTTTCCTGGCTGGACAGGATGTGGGGCGTCTCGTCCTCCAGGGGTAACGTGGGGCCCCAGTCGACAGACCAGATGGGGGTCGGCGTGACCTGTCCCGTGACGGACAGCTGGGCGGAGGCAGCCTCCACCTGCCCCTCGCCCCCGTCGTCACGGTTACATGTCGAGGGTCGTGTCACCGCGGCAACCAGGAGGAAGAATAAGCAGCGGAGGGCAGTCGGTCGTGCGACAGCAGAGATGAAGCTTCAGGGGAAAGACAGGAAGGAGAGTGAAGGAGAGGCGCGAGGAGGAAAGGAGAAGCGGAAGGAGGTGGGAGAGGAGAAAGACGGAAAGAGAATAAGAGAACAGTACGAATGCCTGGTCTGCGGTCCATCGGACCTCATCATGCCACACGCAGACCGTACTGACCCGTTAACATTCTCACTTTCACCTCTCATCACTCAGCTTACAACCTCTCATCACTCATCACTCAGCTTACCACCTCTCATCACTCATCTCCTATCACTCATCACTCATCTTACCATCTCTCCATCGCTTCGTTCTGTTCACTGAGTCTCTATTTCTCTGATCATCTCTCTCTCTCTCTGGGAGCTAACAGGGAAACGGAGAGAGGGAAGGGGGAAGAAAGGGGGAGAAGGTTCACTTTAGTTCTGACACTGACTGATAGTGAAAATGTAAACGGACACTCGTGGACAAGACAAGAGGAACACACTCCGCTCGCTCGCTCACACGCACGCACACACACACACACACACACACACACACACACACACACACACACACACACACACGCTTTCCCTCTCTCCTGGGCAGTGGCACTCCTGGCCGTCCAAAATTAGCACTCAATTATACCAGATGCTTTCACACACACGCGCGGGTACCCGCCATTCATCACACGCATGCAGAGACCAGCAAGTTCTACCTTCAACTCTAGAAACACTGTTCTCTATACTAGGACCGCTGTCAAAACACCAGCACCTCTCACTCACAACACGTACACACCATGTCACTCCCGCGCACGCTGTAAGACGCCGCACACACACACACACACATCCATACATCTATGCGAGGATCTCTCTCATGCGAGCATGCACAGCGTATTCTATCAGACAGATATCGGTAAGCATGCCTACCTCTGGTTGAAGAGAGAGGGAATGAGAGAGACAGTTACACAGAGAGAGATACCGAGAGGGAGTGGGAACAGGCATTGGTTGCCTTAGCGACAGAGACATGCAGAGTCTGAGGGGGAGAGAGAGCGAGGGAGAGCAGGGGGGAGAGAGAGAGGGGGTGCTGTAGAAAGGAGATTTAAATACTAATTATGCTTTTAAACGGGTTCAATTAAATCACAAAACAAAACCCCCAAAAAAGATACGGACCGAAATATCGAAGCTTCTGAGAATGACATTAACCTTCGACATTTGAATGCGATGGAGAAACAGTATGTCAGTTCTGCTTAGAAAAACACTTAACAGCCAGATAGACGGACAAACAGGGAAAGAGGTGGTGTGTGTGTTTGTGTGTGTGTGTGTGTGGGGGGCAAAATCAATACACATTCATTTACACAGGGGGGGCGTGTTGAGTGGGCCGGTGTGCTCCACAGAATGACGGGTGCTTATGAACGCGTGTCCGCCGGAGGGTGGTGGGGTCTGTGGGTGGGGGCTGCGGGTGGGGGTAAGACTCAACATTAAGTAGGAGGATCTGGAGCCAGGAGGGTCAGAGCACGGCAGCTTTATTGCGTGAAGGAGAACAACAACATTTCCATGGTGTACAGAGTGACAGTCTGCTCTCTCTCTCGCTGACTCGTCCGCTCTCCGTATGCCAGCGTTTCACCGCCGCTACTCTCTCAATCTGTCACACTTCACCCCCCCGTCTCTCTCTCTCGCCTTTTTTTGCTCTCCGGGCGGTCGGGTGAAGCGCTTCGGGATCGGTTGCGACGAGTGGTGTGAGGTGGTGTGAGGTGGGTGGTGTGAGGCCGGAGAGTCACTGGAGAGAACATCGGAGCCAGGACGACAAGCCCGACTCCGCTGCACTTTGGGATGTGCGCTCCCCTTCGTCGCCTCCCTCGTCATCCTCGCCGTCATCTACAGTAATGTGGGAGTGGACGGATAACGGGGCATGAGGTTCGTTAGAAACGACTTTGGCATCAATTATGGACGAA
>JACXGK010009382.1:0-20125 GCA_016801125.1 Novumbra hubbsi
CTGAAAACACTCCAAACTATGTTCACATTGGTACTACACCATACACAGCTGAAAACACACAGAACTATGTTCACATTGGTACTACACCATACAAAGCTGAAAACACTCAAAACGTTTTTGGCATCATTTCTGGATGTACATAGTACAAAGTATTTTGTTTTTTTAACATGTATTTTCCCCACCTACTCTGGAGATGTAAATAAAGGTTTGACATGTCAAAAAAGCCCCATTAAATTAAAAAAAAACAGAGAGAGAAAGGGCAGTGTCCCAGTCTGCCCTGGGTAATGGGACCTGAAAGTGACACATGGAGCCAGTCAACTAAGGAGACCGCTTTAAGTCATCATCTGTCACATGGCACAGGGTGGCCGGCAAATGGAACGATTGGCCAATAAAGGGGCCGCCTTAGCAGATGAGATTACATTCACAGTGAGGAACAGATTCCAACGACGCTGTTCGGTTGCACGTGTGTTTGTTCAGCCAGCCTCGGAAAAGTAACACAGCTTTTTTTGTTGGAGTGAAATGCTTAGGGCAGGCTATAGTTACAGTATTAACTGTGAGAAACACACAGCTGAGATATTGGTTCAGGAGAACGTAGTTGGAGAGGAAATAGATCAACTACAGTGACAGCAGAAAGGCCATGTTACCTTAAAGCACACACTCCAGAGTTAATATATATATTATATATATTAGCCGCCAAAGAAAAGAAATGGTGTGATATTTTACAGTTTTAATTTGAATGTCGTGTAAGATCCCTTATATCTTAAATGCTTTTCTGAAAGTGCCCCATATAAAGTCTGAGAATTAATTACTGATTGTGCTGATATGTGTTCCCTAAATGTAGGACTTAACATTTGTGAAATAACCCGGCACCCTCTGAATTCCACAGAAACAGTAATATCGGTGTCACATTTTTACACACATTTCTGGCTTCAGAAATCTAGTATACGGTTCCAGTTTATTGCTGTGAGCGGCAAAGCTTTCTCATCCAACAAGGCTGCTTACTGTTACCGTGAAAATGTGCAACAAGCCCCTGAACCCAGCTAGCCCCGCCCTGAACTCAGCAAGCCCCGCCCTGAGCCCGGCTAGCTCCGCCCGGCCCGGTCCGTTAGTGAATACACATTATGTCTTACGGCTTCATTAGGCGGCAGTGTAACGTAATTTATGATGTTGCACCGAAAAACCCACAAAGAGAGTGTGTGTGTATTCGTGGGGGTGTTTTGCATACACACCATAGCTGAACATAATGAAGAGGCCACAAGGATCCTGACAAGCAGAATCAACAGCGGTGTCATTCCACAGGCCTATTAATCGTGCCCAGACGCTGTGAGCCATCTAAAATGCATTTAGATAATGTTCACCCAGCGCTGTTCAAGGGGAAATCCCCCTGTTTTCGCTTGTATCAAAGCCACGGCCAGGCAATTACGTGACATCGCCTCACTGAGCGTTTGAGATGCGTTTAGATTACATTTATCAGGCGTCGTTCAAGGGGAAATCCTAGTGCTTTCTCGTTGGCATCAAAGCCGAGGCAATTAGGTGACATTGACTTAATTAGTCATTTGACAATGAAGGGAAGGGCATTGTTTCATACAACTGTTAAGTCTCTCTGTTGCCTCTCAAGAGTCCACGGGCCTGGCTTCCATGTAAATGGGCTGGAAAAACCATTAGCACATGAAAGACGCATACCTGCAGACATCCTTGGAATAGTTTGAAGAAATAATATTTATAATAAGAATCATGATGATCATAATGAAAGGTCATCAAAGTGAAATATAACGAGATGACCAAAGAAGAAAAGCTAATTGGGATAAATCATGCAATCATGTATTCGTGCAATTACAGAAAATAGGAATTTTTGTAAGAGTAGAGTGGTGGGATAAATGCAACATATTGTTTACCTTGTTAATTATTAAAGCCTGACAAGCTAGTTTATAAACAATAAGAGCCTTTTAATCAGTTAAGGGTTTGTTACAGTCAGGTGGTGGCACACTTCCCCGAAGACCTGGGTTCAAACCCTGTGTCCACCCTTCCCACTTCCCTCACGTCTGCCCTCCCAAGAGTCTGCATATCTTTCAGATACACAGCCGCCATGAGACCAAATTACATGGTTAACAAATGGGTTGTAATTAAACGTTGTTGCAGAGTGTCACGTGATATTGTACTGGTTCAGAAGTATGTACATCATTTCCCACATGGAGTCAGTAAGAAATTCATATTCTGCAGAAACGAAAAAAATATATATATTTTATATATATTTAGCTAAATATCTTAATATGTTTTTTACATATATACGCTGCGCACAACAATTAGGAAACACGTAATCATCACAGTATAACACCAATTCAATTAAACTCCAGAGATATCTGTCCAGTTAGGAAGCATAAGCAATTGTGAATCAATGTCACCTGTTTTGGCACAAGCGACAACAGGTGCACTGGAGAGGCAACAGCAAGGCAGTTGTGTGTTGTGCCAGTGTCCTGGTCACTAGCATGACTGGTCACTACTGGTGGCATGAGGCGCTAGCTGCAGCCCATTCAGGTAACACAGGTAGTCCAGATCCTTAGGATGACACAAATGAACGTACGTACACACATATGCATGTACAAGTGTCATTCCATGGCTAAATTAGACATTCACAACCCTTAGATTAACTACATCTAAAGGATTTCAGTTGATCCAACCTGACAAAGTGATCCTCCACTTCAGCCTGATGGGGGGGAACATGTGAATGTCAACAGTTTAGGGGCACATTCAGCCCCCCCCCGTCAGATCTGCATTGATCTAATCCAGCGGTAGGTGGATGCTGGATCTCACTGTCCCTAGAGGTCTGAGACAAGAAGGACCACTCACCTCTGCCCTTCCGTAATTATCAGATGTTCCCCTGTTTTCTCTCATATATACACATGCACACACAGTGACACACACACACACACAGTGAAACACACACACACACACAGTGAAACGCACACATCCATTCAGCTTTTTGCAATTGTTTCTTTAAACAAGAATTTCCTTTCAGTGTCAGCAGCGAAACGCGAAGCTGACACTGTGTTTTCTGTCACAAAACTGAGCGGCGTGTCAGAATAAAAAGGTCTGAGCCGAGAAGATGGAAGAACAAGGTGTGTGGGGTGGGGGGGTGCTTCAGCTGGGAAAATATGAAGATTATTACATTTCCCGTTTATAAACACCCCCCCACCCCTTGAAAAGCAGAACGTGTACGTGGACCCAGAGGTCAAGGAGAACTGGAGGGAAAGAAAATGGATTCCTGTGCACTAAAAAAAAGCCACTTAAGCAAGAATGCGTCTGTGATTTATTTTACAATGCAGGGGGTCAGGCCGTACCCGTGCGATGCCATCGGAGTGCCATGAGTCACAGACGAAGAGGGATGAAGGGACAGGAGACAGGAGAGGGGAGAAGTCCTGACTTGCCGTACAGAGTGGACCCCTGTGATGGGGGGGAGGAGGGGAGAAGAGACACAGGGGTTATGGAGAGAGGGAGAAAGAGAAGGAGAGGCTTTAGGGGGAGAGTGGGAGGGGGGAGTTTTGGAGAGGTTAAGGTAAGAAAAAGGGAGGGATTACAGAGAAGGGGGGGCAGGGTCATGGAGAAAGAAGGGGGGGTTATGGCTAAAGAGTGGGAGGGGTTATGGAGAAATGACAGGTTATGGAAATAGAGAGGGGGCATATAAAAAGAGTGAGGGGTTTAGGAGAGGTAGGGAGGGGATATAAAGAGTGGGAAAGGTTATGGAGAGAGAGGGAGGGGATATAAAAAGTGGGAGGGGTTATGGAAAGAGAGGGAGGGGATGTAAAGGGTGGGAGGGGTTATGGAGAGAGAGGGAGGGGATATAAAGAGTGGGAGGGGTTATGGAGAGAGAGGGAGGGGATATAAAGAGTGGGAGGGGGTATGGAGAGAGAGGGAGGGGATATACAAAAGGGAGGGGTTATGGAGAGAGAAATATACAAATAAGACTTTACAAATCATCAGTAATAAAGGTTGATTCTGCATATTTCTGGAGGCGACATACCACCTGATGGGTATTTACAACAATGTTAACAAGTGTAAAATGTTAACAAACATAAAATGCTTTTAAAATGTCTTAAATAAACACAGATGATGTCGGACCTATTAAATTGCTAAACATATGTTAAAATGAACTCCTCTCGTGTTAAATTAACATTTTAGATTAATGAGGTTACTGTGTGGGGTTGATTTGGTACCATGAGGGCCAGATCGAGCACTTAATCAGTGAACTCTGGGTTAACACATAGCCCCTTACTGTAGGTGTCAAGGTCTCTTCAGTGAGCACAGAGTCAGGAAACCAGTTTCACATCTCATCTTAAAGACGGGATCCTTCACAGGGCAATGTCCCTTGCACTGCCCAGGGGCACTGGAATTAAATTTTGAGACCAGAAAACCCCACTGCCAGAGACATCTGGTCTTACATCTAGGGCCGAACCAACCCTGCTTATCTCCAGAGACAGTAAGCTTTACTCTACAGGGTGATATGGATCTTGTGCTGCGTTAACAGAAGTCTATAAGGTAGACCCACTGAACCCCAACCAATTTTCTAATTTAACGGAATTACAATTGGTACACTGAAGTTTTCGTCCTGTTTGATATTTTATTTCAAAACAGTGAAATCTAAGCTCAATAATGTTAAGGTGACGTGGTTTTACGTTTTACGTATCAATCCCATACAGAACCTGTGGCACAAGCATTGGTTAACCAACCTGAATAGCCAGAAGAAAATCGGCCGCAAATAATGTACCAAAATTCCTTTCGACACCTTGTGCAAAGTTACTAAATTACTTAATTTAGCGAAAGGTGGCTCAATTAAATATTAATGTGTGGGGGTTGAATATTGCTTGAAAACAAGCAACATATATCAGTCTATTTTTAATACTAATACTTTACAACATATAACCAGTGCCTAACGATCACTGAGTGAAAGATTATCACAAAGGGCATTAAAAATCTAAATAAAATACAACTACTACTAATATATACTGTTTTAGACAGAATAAAATGTCAATGTACAATTAGTTCTTCAGTTAAATTAGATAATTGCTCAGTTTTAATACTGTCACAAGTCACTGTACTTTACAGCCACAGTCATAATAGGCAATATTCAAAATATTTGTGAAAAAAACATCCCTACTTGCTCATGAGAGAAGTGTTGGCTGAGAGTTTCCACTTTGAAAAAAGGAGACTTCCTCTACGTAAAAGTAAACACAATTGTTAACAGTATTTCCTTTACAAGTCAAAAAGGAAATTAGAAACTTCTGCAAGAGTGTTTTACCTCTCAGCAACCAAGATTTATCTTTAAAACAAAAAAAGCATTCATATCCTTCTTACAGATAACTAGTCAACTAAAAACAAGAATATCTCTGTGAAGGACGTCAACACACTTCTGTACAGTGACAGATTATCAAAGCAAAAGCAGATCAGTGCTTCGGTGGAGAGCAAATCAGAAGTGAACTTAATTTCTAACATTTTAAAGTCCTCGGTTAGAGGAAATCTGTTTCTATTCAGTCTAGCTGAATAAAGTGTATCTGGGCGGAGCAAGGTCAACATCTTGAAACGAGCAACTGGACTTGAAATAATCGCGGCACACTTCAGCGTGACTAATGGGCTCCTACGCTTATGTACATCAAAACCTGCCCTATTTACATGGCAATAGGAAAACAACACATACCGCTGACCAAGAGCGATATTTTCAACTGAAGCTCATCCATAAGCCCCATCTCACCCAGTTTTCATCCCCTCGTTTGTATACCCAAAGTGAATCTAAATGGTAATGTCCATCCCTCCACTACCCCCTCATGTTCCACGGAGCAGCGGGACCCCCCGGTCTCAGAGGTCCCCTGGCGGTGGAGCGGTCCTACTGGCAGGGCGCTCAGCGGAGGGACCGGGAGTTTAAAAACTTAAAGAGGCAGTGAAATATTAGCCAATGGGTTTGAGGGATGACTGGGACGAGGGGCGACCGTGTCAGTGTTTAATGGCGGTGGCTGGATGCATATAAGTTAACCCAAGCATGAAGGGCAGTAGGACGCTCATGTGGAAAGACGCCCCCCCACACCCCCCACACACCCCCCACACACCCATTCTAAGCCCAGAGAGCCCGTCTGAATCTTGTCATTTCTCTCTCATTCACTGCCACAGCCTTGAGACACAATGCAAACTTACCTCTGTGTTGTACACCCCATATATCAGGAAGATGAACATGCCCTACACACACACACACACACACACACACACAAAAGAAACAGAGAAAAGGGTTGTTACCACATCTCTCATCGCCCCAGATCATCATTCGCATTCAAGATGTATTTACATGGAAGGCAATTCAACATACAGCGTTTTAAGACATTTACATACAAGGCAATTCCGCACTGACAGTGTTTCATTTTGCACTTTGGAAAGGGAAGAGTTGACCAAGAGAAAGGCAGGTTTCCATCGTGCTCGATGGAGTGGGTTTGCAGGAGAGCACATAACTTCACCAAAAAGGGGCACATCTGCAGAAGAAGCATCTCAGCGGCAAAGTGTTAATCTTCGAACCGATCAAAGCCTGAAACCCAAGGTTTTCTCTTCATGGAACAGAAATATTTCACTCTCAAGTGGCCATGTTCAATTTGTGTTCGCTGGCAGACAGAAGCGTGTGCGCACACACACGCACGCACGCACGCGTGAGACAAAACAGACACACCGACAGACATGCGCACACGTAGGAGTCTATTGAGAATGATCAGTTGAGGAGGCCAGAGGATGAATGAGGGGAAAAAAGGCACACAAAGAAAGATATTTCAGGTTAACAAAACTATGTAACTAGTACTGGCCGTGCAATAATGGCTCGCCCTTGGGCCAATAAAGGGCACTGCTTGGGCAGAGACACACATTGTAGGCTCTATTGAAAACACGAGGCGTGTGTTCACCTTCTTCACTCAGTCTCACCGACCCAGAGCCTTAATAGGCAGCGTACGGAGACATGATTCACAAAGGAGGCCCACGGACTAACAGGGACCACTTCGGCCCCAAAAGACGAAAGAACAAAAGGGAAGCATTTCCCATCATTTCCAAGGATGTCTTGAGGCCTCGTGTCAGACACAGCCAGACTGCTCTTCGCTACACAAACTTTCCCACATTAGCATACCGCTGACACGCCACACAACCTTTCTCTTCCCTTTCCGGCATCTTTTCTCATTGGGATCTTTCGGGGGCGCGTTAGATGACACCTCTCCGAGAGGCGACGCCGTTTGGGGCATCAATCAAGCCGGAGTACGGAACATCCAATTTGCCAGAGCGAGATCTCAATGCATCACCATTGACAACATGATTTGGGGCGCCCATTCGCAGTGACAGGCACGATGGCCTGCACGATGGCACCTCCAGCCAGGACCATCTCCTCTCGTCCCCCTTGGTCCCCCTGCTGCCCCCCAGGGACGGCCTTCCGTCTGGCGGCGGCCATCTTAGGGTCGTTGTCGCCACACAACACAAAATGGTCACCATCACTTCGAATAAGACACCAAGGAATTCCGTAATGTGTTTTGGACAAAAGTAGAAGGTGGGTTAAATAAAAAAATAAAAAGGCAGTCAATATTGTCCTTGGTACAACTTTTTTTTAATAGCAGCTGTTAAGGGCAACACTAAAAGTTGCCCTTAAAACTCTACTGATGTGGAGTATTTCAAATGAGGAGCACATCTGCAGACAGACACAGACACACAGAGACACTCTCCTAGACACAAAAACATAGGCGAACACTCACACACACAGATCGGAGGAGGTAATTTGTAACATATACCCTATTGTATTGCATTACAATTACAATTTCCTATTTATTGTTGCAAATTAATTAACATGTTTTTGATCACTTCTGTTATTTGCAATTAATCTTTTGTTGTGTTGCGAACAAAGTGGGGAAAACATCTCTTGCACATTACGAAAAATGCTCAATTAGAATATAATTGAGCTAAAAATAAGAGGCATCAAAACAATGATGATGGATTGTTTAAAATGTTAATTCATTAATTTTTCTGTTAAAAACAAACACTGTAAAAATGGAGCGAATAATTTTAATGCATTGTGTTTTTTTTAAACAGGGCCTGGTTTCTTTTGAACTGTGCGGTAAAATGCTACAGATTTATGCAACGGATGGGCACAGTTGTTTCAAAGCATTGCTACATATACATCAAACAAAACGCCTGCATTCATTACCAGCAACACTAATTAGCAAACAACTGTATGTTTAAAAAGTTAAAGCCGGCAAACACTGTGTTCGCAAAACATACATCACCCTTGAGAAATGTATGTGGTGCAACACAAAGCAGGAACACCCTATTGAGTTAGCGAGGAGCGTGGGGTGTTGTGTGTTACCCAGGGATCAAAAGAGACGGGGCCAATGCCAACTCCAGGCCAACGGACCCTCACACCTGCGTCTGTATTCACATGAGACCACGTTTGCCTTTTGCATCCCAACGGAAAAGATTCGGTGGACCGCAAGCCTGGATTACCACTCTCCGTCTGATAGCTGGGCAGGAAAGTAGTAAGAGTATCAGACGCAAAGCTTGGTATCGGGACCCATTTAAGGTCCTCCGGTGAGATGCACTGACATCAGGAACAGGTGACAGCCCCACCAACTTGTGTTGAGTTACCCGAGCATGTTGCCTCTTCCTCCTTCCCATACACCCTCCCTCCCTCCTGACAACCCAGCGTTGAGCGCAGATAAATCCCTCTCCGGTCTGGGGCTATACATCAGGCCACGGTGTTAACAGCTTCCCGCGGATAGAGAGTGAGCGCCAGGCCGACCCCGATGAACAACAGCGCTAGCTCCTCATTACCGCGTGACAAGACCCAGGGATTCACTCGGCTTTCCATTCCAAGCCCCTCCTGCACGGCGGCGCTCATCCGGGGCCTTCATCCCTCTCCTTCACCTCCGACTCCAGCGCCCACCCCCCGTCCCCACCCCCCCGGGCCTACGTAACAAATTATTAGTCATTTTCACAGATGACCACCTCCTCTTTTCCCCAGCCCCTCCCGAATGGGCAAAGTTTGGTGGCAGCAGGTAACAAAAAAAGAACCCTTCCAGCCGGGTGTATTTATGACATCGTCCTTGGGAACAGAAATTTCAATGTGCTAAAATGAAAAGTGTGATGAAGAGGGAGCCGGTGTCTCCACCGGGCGAGGGGCGGGCAGCTTTCCATTTCCTGCGTCGGTATATATATAACGTGTCCTGACACCGGCGCTGTACTAAATGGGCCCGGACGCCTGCACTGTCAGGCAACGGGAGGGAAGTCGTCCAGGTGTGGAGGCTCTCCGTCGCCTCCATCCGATCGGCACAAACGGTGTCCGGGGGCGTTACGGAACGCTCTCTAACGGTCGCCGCGAGGTCATGTCCGACCTCATGACGCTCCACAAAGTGTCCAGGGACCATTTATTTTGGTCAGCGACCATCTTCCCGTGGCTTGTCGGAAAACGCCTGTGGGACTGTAAGTGCTGTCAGACTCCTATCAGTGCAGTCGTGTGACAACTGTTATCTGGTGTGAGTTCCCATCTAAATATTAAACTTTTATATCACATGTCTGTGGGTTGTTAGCTCTGTATGTATAATCATCATTTGAAGGCAGGTCAAACTGCTGAACTTTCCAACAAAACACTCTGGAGAGCTTAACGAATGCCAGACTACTTATAAGACAGACGTTTAGACAGACGTTCTGAGTTACGGCAACACAGAGAAATGCACCCTAAATACAAGCCTGAACACAGTTCAGTTACAAAACAAACTTTGTCATAAACAATGTTAACATTTCTTAAACATTCACTTCACTGGAAATTCAGGCATATGTGGGAAAAAAAAAAAAAGCACAATATTTCGAAAACATTTAAATGTTCTATCCGTAAAATGTCTACATTTCTTAAAATATTTTTGCAGGCTCTGTGATTGCCATGTCCGTAGCTTAGTAAAGGTTGATAAACCCACACACCTGGCTGTTATTATGCTAAATGGAAGACCGAAGAGGTTAAAACTGTGTGTGAAAAACAATTTCACACTTTCTGAGGAGGGGACCTGCTAATGTCTCTGACCCCTTTACACAAAAACAGTTTAATTAACTTGTATACATAACTTTCACTTTAACCGCTCACGGCCTGTCAAATAAAGCTGTCTGTCAAAGCCCTGAGCCCCCAAAGTTGATGCTTTGCAGGTCCTCAAATTTAGATCAGAGTTCTCTGTAACTCTTCCAGCTGGGATTCAGGCAGCCGCTCGGTCAGAAGGAAAGCCAGCCACCAAATCTCCTTATTCGAAAAGGCTTGAAGAGAAGATTTGTGATTACATCTGGCGCCTAAAACCTAAAGGGAAAATATGACACATTAAAAACTGACTATTAATCGTTTGGTGGATAGGACCAAATTAACGACCGCACAAAAATTCCATATTCTCAACCTTCTTCTCAAACATTTGGAAATAATATCATTCGGACAACTCAAGTTTTAAAGTTTAGACGGAAAATAAATCTCCAAGATCCATAAAAAGATATATTTCAGCAACATACCAGACATTTTCATTAGCTCCTTGTCTGCACCGACATTTCCACAACAACAGTGGTTCACCTATGAAACAAAAGTTCCCAGTCAACATCAATACACTCGAAGTCTAAGACGCATACAGAGCTTGTGTAAACTACAGGATTCAAATAAAATTGTCCTTGAGTGAGGCATTTCTACTAACATTTGTTTTGTTGAATGTCTTTCTGGGCCAAAAGCCAGGTTAAATATGCTCTCCATTGCGGTTACATTCTGAATGTAATTTCCAGCCGTCAACACAGAGCCAGGTTGCTCCAGGGACGAGCCCCCATGAAAAACCAGTGTTCACGCCTTCAGGAACAGGCTAAAATCCCAGCTCAAGGCGTGGCCATCAATCTGCTGCAACCATTTACTCCTGCTTGTTTACTTTGTTTTGACTTTCTTCTTAGTCATTATTATTATTGTGATTGATGAACAGTGTCCTCGTTGTTTTTTTTTTTGAAAGGCACTTAAAAAGCAATATATTATTGTTATTAATATTCTACAGGGGGAAAGTGTTAAACATGGGTGGTGATAACGAGGGAGAATGTTCAGGTGTATCTGAGCTAGCACTTGCTATCTCCTCAATGTAGCCCGAGAGACAGCGGGAAGCTTTCACGGGAGGTCGGCCGGGGGAACAAAACAAACACGCAAAGCGGGGACCCCCCAGGCCAGCCACCCAGCGGGGGGGCACAGAGCCCAGGGATGGTCAGCGCTGTGATCCGTCAGGAGAGGAGGGAGAGTTATTAGCTTAGCCCTGAAGCACCTGCTTAATATAGGGGCCACCGCTGATAGCTAGCAGAGCCTGGAAGAGGTGACAGCTTTTGGACCTGCTTGAGGAAATCCAATTGAAAACCAGCCAAGGGGAACAACAAGGCGAAACAGATGTTGCTTGCTGCCACAGGCAGGGCTGGATGCACGGGAGAAACAGACCCGTAGAAAACTGTGACACAGAAAAAGGCACAAGGCACTTATGTACTCAGAGACAGACACACACAAGTGTGCATATACACATTTCCTGTCCTGATATGTTCAAACTCTTGTGTTGCACACGCAACAAAATGTATTATATTTATATTTTACTAACGTTAGAAACAGATGAATATCCGCCAAATGTAACGCGTCATCCTGCAATGCAAACTAGAATGATATGAACTTTGTTAACTACATTAAATGAAGAAAAACGAATACTTCTGGATTTCCACTACAATGTTATATATTAACATTTTGGAACAGCTGTTCCCTTCTATAGGAGGTAAAAGGTTAGGAGTCCGTAACTACATTTCCTAAGTAAATTCAACACAGACCCAAAAACGTCAATTAGCTGAATAACCGACGTTGGAACCAATCTGACATTGAGGTTTTCGGGGCAGCATTGGGACAGGTTCTGGAAGGTCAGTCCAAACACGTATGGAGGAGCGCAGAACCAACCAGGGTCCCGTTATCAACAGCCAGCTGAGACTCCCGAGGAAATAGAGAGATCAAATCACAACGTCGCCTGTTGCTCTAATATTAACTGAGTTTGGCAAGACGAACCATGTCTCAATCATAATAACCGAAAATCTATTTTTTGCCATTACATTCTAAAAACCACCAAAGACAAAGAGAGGGGAGTAAAAAAAAAAAATCTCTCCGTAAAATCAATGGTGACGTATCTTTATAGCCAGTCCATGACAGATGTCACAACATTTGCCATCGCTCTAGCATTGTGTCAGTGTTGTACTGTATTGATTTTACATCAGAGGGTCAAATGTTATTGATGAACCCCTTTCTTTAACGGATGAGAGAACCATTCTATCTGTTCCTCTAAGTTTAGGGACATTGAAGCAGTGGAAGTGCAGCTTTTCTATTTCCTAATGTCTTGATTGTATCTGGCATATTAACCCAAATCTGGAACTTAAACTCTGATCTGACTGTTATAATCTGATTCAGGTCCAAACGAACGGGTAACCATACACCACATTTCTCCCCCTCGCGCACATGTGGGGGGGGGGAAAGAAAGGGACGAAATAATTAACTGTAAACAAACGCGCTTTTAAACAAGACAATTTGGCATTGCGTGTTCCCAGTGCCAAGGAAAACATACGTGCGGAAAACTGATACAAACTTTTAACACATGGGTCAAACCGGGCCCTTTGAACTAGCGAGGGAAAGAGCAGCCCAAGTGCCAGAAAGCAGTTTAATTAAAAATACTGAAGTATCCAACAGACATTTCTAGGCGCCCTCTTGTCACATTGCATGAGACCCCACTGTCAATCTCCGGGCATATTCTAATTACACATTTTCCACTGACAGAGGGGAAACGGGAAAAATGAACTAACTATGAGAATCTCAGAGCAGCTGGAGATTGGGTTGGGAATCTCTCTTAAACATACACACACACACACACACAACTCCCAGCCCTGATCTGAGGGCTTCTCCCCACTGTCTGCATGCTGCATCAGCCTACTAACACATACTGAATCCAGTAAACGAGACACTCCACAGGATACCTTTAGTATGTTAATGCAGTGTAACACAAAACCCTGGCTAGAAGACCGTTCGGGGTTCCGTGCAACGTCTCAGAGACCCTCACCTGCTGGTGGGAAATCTCGCCGACGCTAACGGAGGTAGACGGACATTCACACGCAAACTCTGAAATATATCAAATTCTTAAAAATAAAAAGTAGTGTCCCCGACTCCCGGGGGAGTGTGCCCTCGCCGTCTCCCCACCTGAGCTGAGCCGAGCCGGGGTTAATGGCTTGTGCCAACGGCGTAGGCTGTTCTGAAGCTTTGCCAGAGTATCCATCATGATAAAACCGGGGACTTGGAGTCTGTCAGATGCAATCACAGTTTACTACGGACCGCGGGACTTCAGAGTGAAAATGAATGGTAGTTCATCGACGTGAGGACTTCATGTATCTTGGTTTTGGAGGGGACTTGTCTAGTCTTGGTGATCTACTCCCATTTCAATGGCTCTGTGTTTTAACGTCTACGACGACATAAAATGCTTCTAAAAAATTGAAAAAAGAAATAGCTTAAATGTGGTATGCTTTATACCAGCATTCATTCAAAAATCCTCAACTTATTCACTTATTAATTTCCGTGGGTATTTATTGCCCTACTTTAAAGTAGTAGTAATTTACTCCACTTTTGTTATTCCCTTGACACTAACAAGGGATTTAAAAAAGTCCCATATTACTTCTTCTTATGTCGTTGAGCACGACCAAGTGTTAAACACAATAATTATAACATTTGCAAACCACTATGAAGTGAAACAAACCCTAAAATCACTGTTACCGTCTTGGCAGTGAGCTCCACCTACCCCACTCCTCCCAACCCTCTCCACCCAACCCTCTCCACCCAACCCTCTCCATCCAAGCTGCTTTGCCCAGGCCTCTCCATTTAACCCTATCCACCAAGCCTTTTCCAACCAACCCTCTCCACCTAACCCTCCCCAACAAAACCCCTCTCCACCAAGCCTTGTCCAACCAACCCTCTCCACCTAGCCTTCTCCAACCAACCCTCTCCAACTAACCATTTCCGCTTAACCCTCTCCATCCTAACCCACACCACTTAACCCTCTCCATCCTAACCCTCTCCACACAAACCTCTCCACCCAGCCCTATCTACATAACCCTCTCCTACCAAGCCTCTCCAAACAAACCCTCTCCAACCAAGCCTCTCCAACCAAGCCTCTCCAAGTAACCCTCTCCAACCAACCTTCTCCAACCAAGCCTCTCCAACCAACCCTCTCCAACCAACCCTCTCCAGCCAAGCCTCTCCAACCAAGCCTCTCCAGCCAAGCCTCTCCAACCAACCCTCTCCAACCAACCCTCTCCAGCCAAGCCTCTCCAGCCAAGCCTCTCCAACCAACCCTCTCCAGCCAACCCTCTCCAGCCAACCCTCTCCAGCCAACCCCGGTCGGCTCACTCCTTTAATCTTGCCCACTAATGAGGCCAGATGACACAGGCTTGACGTTCTCGAGACGGTGTTAGGGCGATTTCTGCCCTGGCTGGGGCCCTTCTCAAAGGCATTTGATTGGCACATGCTTTCACTTAATTAGGATAATTGCTAGGAATAACAACTGGAGAAGCACATCTGTTTAGTGTAACACTGTTAGACGAGGAGAGGGAGAGATGAACCCAACTGACAGAGGGGGGGTAAAAAAAGGGAGACATATAGAGAGAAGGGAGTTAGAGGGGGAGAGAGAGGGGGAGAGATGAGAGAGAAAATGAGGGGCCATGAAGGAGAGGGAGTGAGAGCAAAAGAGGGCATGAAGTAGAGAGGGAGGGAGGGATGGAAAATGAGAGAACGCTTCTCCCACCTTCAGAGACACAGGGCCATTCCAACAGTAACCCTGCCCCCTGCCTCGTCCTCCCCACCTCCTTCTCCGTCCTATCTTTACACCCTCCCTCCGCTCGACAGGAACCTCCCTCCCTCCGCTCGACAGGAACCAGATATATGGGAATCAGTGTGTCGCTGTAAACACTGGTTATATCCAGGCAGCCTGGCAGCTCACAGAGGAAATGACATGAGTTGCGGAGTCGTGTGTGTCCGTGTGTGTGTGTGTGTCTGTGGGTTGGGGTTAGGGTTGTGTCTGTGTGTCAGTATTAGCCAGTCAAGGAAGGTCAAAAGGCCACCAGAGACTGAAGCGACACCATTACTGTAGGACGGTTTACAGAACGCTGCCGTAACATTAAAACAACAACCCTGTAATGTCTGAAACACCCAGTCACTTCCCCTCAGCCAGTAATGAATCAACGACAGCTGACTAGCCTGGTAACAATAACTGGAAAATAGAAGGGTTTACACCTGTTGGTATCAGCCAGAGGGTATCTCAAGTTTATTTTATGTCGGGCAAATCTTTGTGCAGCAATAAAAATACTAAAAGTACAGCATCCCTTTTCTGCATTTTTTTATTTTTAGACAAATCTGACCGACTAAATGTTTGTTTCTCTGTTCACAAAAATCAGTGACACACGTTAAAGCTTTTTCAGAAGGGCAGTGAAGGATTTAACAAGGCAGTGATTATGTTTGTGTGTGTGTCTTTGTGTGTATACATGTCTACGTGTGTTTATGTGTGTGTATACACGCGTGTATGTATGCGTGTGTTTATTTTGGTTCAATTCACACTCGAGAGAAGAACAAATACCTCACTCGCAAATTGGCATGTGTATTTGACAGCCTCTCTTAACCCCACCACACACACACACGCACACACACACACACGCACACACACACCACCCAGACCTACAAAAAGAAAAAAAGATGCCACTCTCTTGCCCCGTGTTGACCTAGTTCTCACTAATTATCTGCAAAGTAGACATCAAAGCAACCAACCCGTCGGCAGCACTTTCGCAGATTCAACCCCATTTAACAGACCTCACTGCAACGCCGCCGCGCTGAGATCCCCCGTCTGAACCCACCGGCCCAAACCGTTCCAGCAGTCACGTCTAAACAGGCACGTCTGTGTGAACGGACAGCGGGTCAGCGGAGGCAGAGAAGGTGAACTTATAAATAGCACGCTCATTGTTCTGGGCACAGGGTGCCTGGGATGTGGGAGTTGTGGCTTGTGCTATAGGCCGTCGGGAGGGAGGCTGTGTTTCTGCAACAGGGGGTCTTAAAGGGTCACGGAGCTGGAGTCAGCTGATCGTGAGTTTCGTTGGTCCAGGTTTTGCACCACGGTTTGCTTTCATATGACAGAGCCCATTACTAAATTGAGCTGGCAGGTAAATTCTAAAGCAAATAAATGTTAGTTGGCTTAACACAAGAAAGGCTCTTTCTGGAGGTGCAGGAGGTAGCTCCGTGAGTAATGGCAGGAATACTCCCTCCTCCAGACAGGGACCATGTTATTCTCCCGTCTTGATTTCCAGGCAGCACCGATATGCAGTTAGGTTTTGGGTTTTTCACTCTGATGGCATTTGGTCCAAAATGAGGCCCTGCTTTATTTTAAATACCACACATTGTTCACTTAAACACTGATGCTCTGTTAGGCCACTGTATATCTGGGAAATGTAACATACCCCGACTGAAACGTAGTTTTCCCAAATGTCGATTATATCTTTCAGACGCAGTTTGAAATGGTTATTATATTGCTGAAGATTAAATAAAACCTGTATTTCTTCTGTTTTAGCTCTTAAGGGTTATCGTGAGTATGTGCAGAAACGCGTTAACGTGTTCGTTAACTGATGGTTCAACAGTAACTGGAGGGAGGTTGAGGCCAGAATGTCAGATATTTTTATGCTTTGGGAAGTGTTGCATTTTCTATTATTGAGACCCGGGAGGGCAAGTTCTTCCTCAATAATTACATTTGGGGTTGTTCCAAACAAGTACAGATCCCCAGTTACTATATTATAATTATAAAATCTACTCACAAAGAAAATATAGATACATCTTGATATTTGGAGATCAATCGCCAGACAAAAAATGGTTACTGCAATTAATTTAACAGGAGCTTCGGGTTACACTTCCTGAGCGAGAACCTGTGTGAAGCATTAATATGGCACAATAATTAAGTGTGCTTGTCAGACCTCCACCTGGGTTGGCTTGGCCCCACCCCCCCTTGTGGGAGATATCAAAACAGAGGCGGGGTTAGTGGGAGATATTTAGGCAGAGGCGGGGTTATTGGGAGATATTTAGGCAAAGGCAGGGTTTATGTGAGATATTAAAACAGAGGCAGGGTTTATGGGAGATATTATAACAGAGGCAGAGTTTGTGTGAGATATCAAAACAGAGGCAGTGTTTATTGGAGATATTAAAAAAGAGGCAGGGATAGCAGGAGATATTAAAACAGAGGCAGGGTAAGCAGGAGATATTAAAACAGTGGTGGAAGATATTAACAGAGTCAGGGTGGTGTCGTTAAACTTTGTTCTTGCCAGTGCCCCGCTCAAACAATCCAACATTAAAAAAAAGATTTAATAATAGCTGTGTGTGTGTTTGGCGAACTGAACACCTGTCTAGAGTTTTTGTTTTGTAGTGCGCTGGGATTTAAAATAACCGGTCTGGCCTTTGTCTAAGAAGAAAATAAGAAGCAGAGACACACACACCACAACCCAGCTCACACACACACACACACACCACAACCCAGCTCACACACACACACACCACAACCCAGCTCACACACACCACAATCCAGCTCTCACACACACACACACACACACCACAACCCAGCTCACACACACACACACCACAACCCAGCTCACACACACACACACACACCACAACCCAGCTCACACACACACACACACACACCACAACCCGCTCACACACAGGGCACTGTCGTTGAAGGCATTTGGCATCCACGCGAGTAAATGAGGCTTTGCGTGGCCAGAACATTCCGGACGGATGGGGCGGGGGCGGGCTTCACAGCTGCGACAGCTGAGACACAAACCCTGATCGGTCCCAACACAACCATCATTAATCAGAGCCAATCACCAGCCAGCACAATGGGTGGGTTCAACTCTATTAAATGCTTATAAACTGTATATAAACGGCCCTGACACCAGCTTCACCAAGCGACTGGAGAATCACGCCATTAGTCGCCCTTTCCAATTGTCGAGGATTAGGATTAAGATCACATAAAATGCATTCCGGGAAAACAAATTCAAGGCACGGTCAATCGAGAAGACGCCCATCAGACCTCTGACCTCTGTAACAAACAGAGAAACAATGTCACAGATAAAGTCACAGAACTATCAGAGGAATCCTCCAGCCTTTCGGTACGGCTTTTATCATGAGACATAGAGCCTTCATAGATGATTCATAAGAACTTTAGGTGGATGCTTTGTCTACATCCAACAAAACGATTCCAAATCTCCCTGCACCTGGTTTGACCAATATGGCTGTATGCCACCGTTAATAAACAGAAAACTGATGTTTGGTTATAAAGGATTTGTGAAGCATCTATATAGGCCATATGAAGGCTTCATTAAGATTTAAAGCTTATTTGAGTGGGGCTGTCTTTCTGGAAAGTTTTCATCCCTGCCCACAATTACCTCAGTCAAAGGCTTAGCACAAAGGGCCTGTCAAAACACGCGCATTCATTCAAACAATCAGTCAAAACACTGTCAAAACAAACCGTCAGAAAAGGACAAAGTGAAAACAGTCACATTCAATAAATAGAGAAACATTCTTGAGCTGATATTTTTGTTTTAAAAGGCCTAATCTAACCGTCTCTCTCTCTCAGTCTAAATATCCCACACTTTCTTTCCTTTGCTCAATAATTGTCTTTCTTCCTCTCACTTTCTCAGTCTTTTATTCTCTCCTTCGGTCTGTGTCTCACTCTCAATGAGTTCAATATGTGACTGGAAGTGACATGTTCCACTTAAGACACCTCACCAAAATGAACGCAAGCACGCAGAAACATAAGGATAAAGCCCATTCAATTTCCCTTTGCTTCACTGGTTTCTAGAATACCATTTGAACAGACAGTGAGTAAGAAATCCATCTTAACTCATTGATTATGTGTAATCTTTGACTGAGTAATAGTCATGTTATTGTAAAGCTCTAAAGATATCGGTTCTCTCAACAAATGGTTTATGGTAAAGAATTATATCTGTTATCTCAACAAATGTGTTATGGTAAAGCACTAATTATATACATTCTCTCATCACGTATTATGGTAAAGTACTGAGTAGATAACAGTTTAATTTCACAATATAACAAAAAATGTGAAACACAACGTTGTAGCAAGTATCTGTGGACCTTCTGAATAAAAGCTTTGTTTCCAGCCAACCAGCCATAGGGAAGACACCCATATTTGTGTTTAGAACCTCATCGCGACAAATTACAATAAGAAGTCAATACATTTATCAGAAGTACCTTGTCATATGGTCTGTCAGGATGCTCATGGAATATTAAATAGTTCCCCTAAATCATTTAGAGGAAATGTAAGTTATAGATTGTCACTGAAGTGTACATCAACATATTGAATCATATTAACAACATCTCATAATTAGGAGAGTTCATCATATAAACATATTTTTAATAGTCAGCATTAAACATGATTAAAATTATTACAAAGCCATTTCTGTAGCGCTGCTGAATGCATTCGGGATTGAATTTCTATCCAGCATTGGGTTATTTATTTCAAAGGAAATTAAAATGCTACTGTCATACTCAGCTCTGTCTAATCAAAGAGCTCAACACGAAAGTGCAAATAAAAACAGCTATTGATTTCATCCAATTTTCTTCATTGCTACAGGAAGAACTGGAGGGACTGAAATGAGCCTCTGGTGGATCAATATGTTTCCACAAGCTCATTACCAAAGCCACCTCAGCTGCACAAACTCCAAATGGGAAAGAGAAACATTTGTTTGTTCTACACTTATTTTCGATAACAAACCTTCCATCGTTCCAGGTTGCTGGGCAATGAACAACCTCTCCTCTTTCTGTGGATCGTTCCTCTGCCCACCCACCTACCCACTCCACAATCACCCCTAAACCTAACCCCCCTCTATCTAAACCTAACCCCCCTCTATCTACCCCTAACCCCCCACCCCTAAACCTAACCCCCTCTATCTACCCCTAACTCCCCCACTCCTAAACCTAACCCCCCCACCCCTAAACCTAACCCCCCTCTATCCACCTCTAACC
>JACXGK010009383.1:0-20123 GCA_016801125.1 Novumbra hubbsi
CACCTTCCCCCCACAGACACTGACTGGACAGCTGGTTGGTACACCTTCCCCCCACAGACACTGACTGGACAGCTGGTTGGTACACCTTCCCCCACAGACACTGACTGGACAGCTGGTTGGTACACCTTCCCCCACAGACACTGACTGGACAGCTGGTTGGTACACCTTCCCTCACAGACACTGACTGGACAGCTTTCGTCAGGCAAATGTTTGCTGCTTTCTTGCAATTTGCTCTGCACTCTCTCTCCCTACTTATCTATCCCATTTTGACATGCTGTACAGCGCCCCCTGCTGTAGGTAACTGTCTAATACTCCTGTCTCCTCTCCGTCTGTAGTCGCTGCCCTCGAAGATGTTGGTGAAGTTCATGACGGACATTGCGCGGGGGATGGAGTACTTGAGTGACAAGCGGTTTATTCACAGAGACCTGGCCGCGCGGAACTGCATGTGAGGATCCATCCATCTCAGTTTTGCTGTGGCGCTTCCCTGGGCCCCTCACCCATTCCTAGGTTCTCTCACCCATTCCCAGGGCCCCTCACCCGTTCCCCGGGTCCCTCACCCATTCCCTGGGCCCCTCACCCATTCCTAGGTTCTCTCACCCATTCCCAGGGTCACTCTCCCATTCCAAGGGCCCCTCACCCATTCCCCGGGTCCCTCACCCATTCCCAGGGTCCCTCACTTATTCCTAGGGTCCCTCACTTATTCCCAGGGACCCTCTCCCATTCCCAGGGACCGTCAACCAATCCCAGGGACCCTCACCTATTCCCAGGGACCCTCACCTATTCCCAGGGACCCTCACCCATTCCCAGGGACCCTCACCCATTCTGCTGTGACGTGGCAATAGAGAATTACAGCGGCTGAGCGCCGCCGAATGAGACATGTTCATGCTGGTGCTCATCCCCCATGTACATATGTCATTTGCTGCTCATCCTTCATGTACACATGTCAGTTGGTGCTCATCCTTCATGTACACATGTCAGTTGGTGCTCATCCTTCATGTACACATGTCAGTTGGTGCTTATCCTTCATGTACACGTGTCAGTTGGTGCTCATCCTCCATGCACACGTCAGTTGGTGCTCATCTTTCACGTCCATGTCAGTTGGTGCTCATCCTCCATGCACACATCAGTTAGTGCTCATCCTTCATGTCCATGTCAGTTGGTGCTCGTCGTTCATGTACACATGTCAGTTGGTGCTCGTCCTTCATGTACACATGTCAGTTGGTGCTCGTCCTTCATGTCCACGTCAGTTGGTGCTCGTCCTTCACGTACACATGTCAGTTGGTGCTCATCCTCCATGCACACGTCAGTTGGCGCTCATCCTTCATGTACACACGTCAGTTGGTGCTCATCCTCCATGCACACGTCAGTTGGCGCTCATCCTTCATGTACACACGTCAGTTGGTGCTCATCCTTCATGTACACATGTCAGTTGGTGCTCATCCTTCATGTACACATGTCAGTTGGTACTCATCCTCCATGCACATGTGTCCCGGCAGGTTGAATGAGAACATGACTGTGTGTGTGGCGGATTTCGGCCTGTCCAAGAAGATCTACAACGGAGACTACTACAGGCAGGGGCGCATTTCTAAGATGCCAGTGAAATGGATCGCCATCGAGAGCTTGGCAGACAGAGTGTACACCACGAAGAGCGACGTGGTGAGCTGTACTGATGTGGTCTACCCACAAGACGCTCTCCTTCCAGAGCCTGAAAATAGAAGTGCAATATTTCTGACAGATCCTCTTTCCTCCTAAAGTGGTCATTTGGAGTGACAATGTGGGAGATAGCTACACGGGGACAGACGCCGTATCCTGGGGTGGAAAACAGTGAGATCTATGACTACCTGAGACAGGGCAACCGCCTCAAACAGCCTCCTGGCTGCCTGGATACCATGTGAGTGCCTGGTTCGGTTCCCGTGAATCATGAAGAACTATTTAAATGCTTACATTACACTTTGTTTGGTGCTGTACATTATAAGCAACCAAGTACTTTTCACAAGGTACTCGGAATCTGGTGTCTTGTTTAAGCGTTGCATCAGCTTTCCATCCATTCCTCCATACTGTAGCTACACACTGATGTTCTCCTGCTGGTTGCTGAGTCCCAAGGACCGACCGGGGTTCCCCTCGCTGCGTAGCGACCTAGAGAAGGCCCTAGAGGAGATGCCTGAGCAGGAGCCGGACGACCTGCTCTACGTCAACATGGAGGAGACGTCCGGCGCTCTGCGGGGGGCAGTGGGGGGCTGGGAGCCCTTCGGACTGCCTCATTCGTCCGGACGGAAACCCATCGGCCCACTGGAGACCATCCAGGTGCACCTGCATGACCACCGCAACCACGCCGAACGCTACGTACTCTGTCCTCAACACAAGCCCCTGCCCGGTCGCACGGACTCCATGGACAGCATGGGCTGGATCGCCCCCACCCCTCAGCCCCCAGCCTCCTGCTCCTCCTCCTCTGACACCTCCTCACTCCTGCTGGACCCCCAGGATGACGGAGAGGGAGAAGGATGGGATGAGAGGATATTCAGGCGGTGAGGCTTGAGGAAGACACACAGGGACAGACAGGAGCTGTGTACAAGATGACTGATACTCACTGAGACAATGGACTCAAGCTAACGGGATGAAAACAGGTTGTGGACTTGTTACTGTTCAACAGCCCCTCACTTTAGTCAGTTGTAACGGTAAATAAATAATCATGGTGAATGAATGTTTCTCTTCTCTGAGTCTTCATAATAAGGAACTGAGTGCATCATTATCATTATTTTTATTAACCAATGAACTAAACCAGTCATTTAGGGTAGTGAGTTCTCAAAGTAATGAGTTAAACCAAAAATGTATGTACTGGATATATTGAGGCTGTTCTGTGTCAGTGTGAATGGACATATAATATTAAAATCAAATAATTACACAAATCCTTGTTACTACGTTAACAGCACAGTAACCATCTTTAGCACTGTTGATGAAAATTAAATAATCGACATTAATAATAATTAAACAGATACACAGAATGTTTCAGGAAGAAATAACTGAATATAATAACATTATCGGATAAAAAGAAAACAATCCACAGTAAATACTCAGAATACTACAGATGTGGTTGTTCCCTTGGCATTGAAATTCAAGAGAGTAAGGCAAAATAACATTTTATAGACTGTTACGTCATCAATACGTTAAAAATGATTCTGCTGATTTCCAGTGGAGTTTACACAACTTCAGGTTCTGGTGATTATCTTCAAGAGAAGTAGAAAAAAAAAAAAAATCTACAGTATCAATTGCTGCTGACGCATACAACTAACAAGGTTTCTCTAAAGGATTAGGAACTGACATTTTACAAAAACGCATATACACCTTGTCTAAGGACGGAGATACCACGTGAAGAAGAGGAGCGATGAAGACATGTCACTGGTCCTCTTGGTATGTCATTCTTATTGCTAAACACGCACTTCCTTATTCTGCATATTTGTGCGTGTGACCAAGAGAATATTCCGGCACGTTCTTTCACAGGGAGACGTTTCAAGAATGGCGGTCACAGTACTTGTCAGCCCGATCTTTATAAACACAAGTTCTAAATGCGCTCATTTAGTTTTCGTGAGTTCAGCCTTAAAGAGGGGCAGAGTCATCTGTTGATCATGCAGACAAAACCACACCTTCATCATGGTTCAACTCTTTTCCATACACTAGTTATGCCAGCTGATCCTCATACTGCTTTCTGAAACAGTCCCCAGCAGGGAAGAAATCCCAGGCTCGCTCCTGGTACATTTTCCACACATACGACTCCTGGAACAGAGAAGTGTATGAATGGCAAACAAAAAAATGGAGAGTCAATATATTCACCTTGCGTGTGAATCATTGTGTGGCACAAACCGAAAAATAAAAAGCGGGCAGCCTGACGGACTCACCTGGCCAGTGTGCTCTGTTTCATCTTTGTTGATGAGGTACATTAAGAAAAACCTGCAGAGGACGAAGACACACGACGGGTCAGCGTGAAGCGGGATGCTAGTACACACGACGGGTCAGGGTAATACAGGGTATACACAGGGTAACACAGGGTAATACAGGGTAACACAGGGTAACAGAGGGTAACACAGGGTAACACAGGGTAATACAGGATAACACAGGGTAACACAGGGTAACACAAGGTAATACAGGGTAACACAGGGTAATACAGGGTAACACAGGGTAATACAGGGTAATACAGGGTAACACAGGGTAATACAGGGTAATACAGGGTAACACAGGGTATCTTCTGCCAGAGAACCAACCCACATGTAGTTGGCCAAGTTGTGCTCCTCCAGCGTGTGGGTCTCGAAGCCGTGCGGAGTCGTATCGAAGTAGTCGCTTCCAATCCCACAGATGAAGCACTTGGTCTACCAGAGCCGAATACACCGAAACGGTAAGCAGGATAGAGGAATGTACGCAACTAGCAGACCAACTAACCAAAAACCCTCGAAAGCCAAAGAAGCCATGAAACGAAACGGTTCGTACCTCCATGTCTTCCTTGACCTGTTCCTGTTGATCTCTGAGTTCTCCAAAGGCGTCGATGATCAGACCTGCACGTGACACACAGCAAGTACCCTCCTTTTTAGTTTTATTAAATCACGGAATCCCCTCCCAAAAAAGAAGAGCGAAAACGCACCCTGGATGATGGCCAGCAAGATGACGATGACGAAGAAGAAGAAGGTGATGTCGAACACTACCCGGTAGAGCTCATACACGTCGCCTGCCGGGTCCTCGATCTCGTCGCCAATGCCCCCGCCAGCTCGGACGCCCACGTACATGTGGAAGAGGTAGCACTGCCGAAAGGGACGTGAGGGACGAGACAAAAATTCAAAGCGCAGTGATGAGAATCAACGTTTTCGTCCCAGAGACGTCCCAAAGACTATATCCCACCACACAGAGACAATATACTACACCACGCAGAGACAATATACTACACCACGCAGAGACAATATACTACACCACTCAGAGACAATATACTACACCACGCAGAGACAATATACTACACCACTCAGAGACAATATACTACACCACGCAGAGACAATATACTACACCACGCAGAGACAATATATCCCACCACGCAGAGACAATATACTACACCACGCAGAGACAATATACTACACCACGCAGAGACAATATATCCCACCACATAGAGACAATATATTACACCACACAGATATGCTATATATTACACCATGCAGAGACAATATATCCCCCGACAGAGAGACAGAAAACACAGACTCACTGTCATCATGTCATCGCACTTCATGTCGGGCTCATCCTCGTCTTCGCTCTTGTTGTAGAACTTGCGGAAGAAGATGAAGGCCACCACGGTGTAGAGGTAGACCACCACGGCCAACAGGCCCAGCGTCATCATCAGCTGCAGGGGAGCAGAGAGTCGGGCGTCGGAGTTACTGCCGGACACCGAGCCACAGGAGCCACGTTACGGAGCACCACTCACCTGTTTGCCGTTGTGGGTGACCGAGGACAGGATGGTACGCAGATCCTTCACACCGATGGCTATGTCCAGCAGGTGACAGGCAAAGAAGAAGTTGTTGTAATGCCCAAGCAAGGACATGATCGTGTACCAACACAGATAGAGAAATGTCTGGAGGGGAAAAGATGGAAGTGATATACGATTTTTTGTCTGGAACATATGACAACTGTAAGACAAACATTACTGTTCACAATATGTCCAATGCGCTAATGGAGAAAATGCTAATTATCCAGCTTTAATTCTTACACCATCTGTAAACACCACACCAAATTTCCAGATCTGGTACTTGAAGTCAATTGACGTACACCTGAAGAAGATGTAGGATTTGAATTAAAACACTTTGTATTATTTGTGTGGTTAACAAAACACTGTTCTCAGATGCTTGGTATTCATTGGACCGCTGCTCCTTGAGATTGGAGGCGGGGTTGTATACCAGAAGGTATAAATACCAGGCCAATGTGGAGGTGTCATGCTCCTCAGGCTTCTTGTCAGATTGTTGACTGACATCCAGCGATGCTAAGTCCATTCCTAAGAGCTCAGCGATCCTCTCTCTGCCGTAAATGTCTCCATACTTATCCAGGACCTGAGCGCACAGACATCGTGGACCATTACATCCATAGACAAACTCAACTAGTTATATTAATCACACAAACACAACTAAATTTATATATTGTATACACAATGTATATATACACATGAACCAATTGCAACCCTAATCCCAATTTACCTTTCGCTTGACAAACTTGTCCCAATAGTTGTTTGGGAACGAACTGTAAAAAAGCATATTGAAATGTGAGTATCATTTAAGCAGTAATTTGTTTCTCGGGTTCATTGACAGGAGATGATATAACAGTGGAAGCGTGTCTGTCTGTGCTTACGGCGTGTTGAGGACCAGTCTGTCCCACTGGCCTTTGATGTCATCATCCTCAGGTTGTTCTGTGATGTAAAGACCATCGAACTCAAGCTTTCTGGCCAGCTCCTTCTCTCTCTTGAAAATCACCAGAGGAATCTGACAGGAATACACATGAGACACAGACACAAGTAGAAGTATATTGCCAGTAGTAGTATTAGTACTAGTATATATGTTTTACTAGTGGTATAGTAGTAGTATATTGCCATTAGTAGTACTAGTATATACGTTTTACTAGTGGTATAGTAGTAGTATATTGCCAGTAGTAGTATTAGTACTAGTATATACGTTTTACTAGTGGTATAGTAGTTGTATATTGCCAATAGTATGATTACTACTAGTATATAGGTTTTACTAGTGGTATAGCAGTAGAAGCATCATGTAGTTTAAGCTTCACCTTCAGACAGTTGTAGCCGATGATGCACAGGAAGGCGATAACAGTGTGAACGGCAGCTAGGAGGGTGAGGGTGGGCTGCATGTAACCAGTGCTCTCCTCCAGGAAGAAGTAGACCGGTCCCTCCTCCTCCCCCCCCCCCTCCTCATCTCCTCCTTCCAGCCCGCCAGATCCCTCTAGCTCCTCTGAGGAGCCTTCAAACAGCCCACTGCCCTCGAACAACATGCCCAGACCGGAGGCCTCAAAAATGCCCGAGCCCTCCACCTCATCCTCCTCACCAGGGGGGCTGTCTGACACCTGAAGACACAACAATCCATGAGATACTTAAAACACCATGTCTTACGAGTGGGTGGGTGGGGTCATGGCCATTTAAGGGCATTCCATTCAGGAGGTGATTTCAAGAAAAATAATATAAGTCAGAAAATTCCACCCTAAAGTCACCCCTACCATCCCTTTAGATGATATTACATATAAAACTTATTAACGACCAACTGATATTTCAAGTGACAGAAAGAAGATCCAGATTTTTTAAATATATGTATTTCTTGACCTTGTAGAAGAGTAGAATGAAGTTCAATGCAAATGCAATAAACAGTGCCAGGAAACGCAGGTTATAGAAGTTCCGAGAGAGGTAGTTCTGGGAAAGAAAGAGACCAAATGCTGTCGTATTAGTTGACAGTGGAAGTGACTGCAGAATTGTTGTATCAGCGTGTTGTGGCCAAAGGAAAGGAACCGTAGACTTTCTCACCAAGAACTTGTTTCTCTGTATGTCCAGCTCTGCCCAGATCTGGAACCCTTGATGCTTCTGTTGCTTATTATCTTTCTGAGCTTTGGACTTCTTCTTCTTCGGTTCCTCCTTCTCCTCTTTGGTCTCTGCCTCCTTCTCTGCCTTCTCTACATTTTCAGTGCTAAAAATTAAGTGACATGGTGACTATGATTTTATTTGGCACATTACGACCAACTCCACAACAAGAGAGGTTGAGAGGTTGTGGGATTGCAAGAACAGGTAAGGTGAGAAAGTTGGAGTAACAGGTTCATCCTCGATACCTGTAGGAAGATAGACAGAGGTACTCACTCTGCCTTCTCTGGGACTGGATGGGGCTCCTCTACAGACGGAGCGGAGGCGGGCTCAGCCGTTTGGCCATCGGCTGCGGCAGCGCCCTCTGCTGGTTGCTGCCAAACACAGAAAAAACATTAGAATAATAAGAGCATTGAGACGAAAGGTTCAGGGGAGTCTCCCCCTGCATGTACAGGTCTCTGCGTAATAAAGGATTGGTGTCTCACCTGCTTCCTCCTGGTTAGAGGAGTCCCCTCGGGGGTCGGGGGCTCAACAGTGGCCTCGATTCCCATGTCTCCAAGTCCACCAGGAGCGTCGATGCGCGGCGTCCCCCCAGCCTCCTTGTCTTGGATGTCTTCCTCCTCCTCCTCTCCGCCGCCGGTGTCCGTTTGGTCAGTCACCCCTCCCGCCTCCTGCTCCTCCCTAGCCCCGGGCTCCCCGGGCAGATCTCCATGCACTTCGTCCTGGGTGGGGTCGGGCATGCTGGCCAAAATCTCCGTCACGGTGATGTTCTTAGCTCCCTCCACCAGGCCTCCGCCAAAAAGGGTTTGCCAAATGAGCAGGAAGAAGCCTTTACACACACTGTAGATAAAGTGCAGGATGCCAATGAGGATGGTCCAGAAGAAGGAGACGAGGCCCACCACAATCTGCTTGACGGTCATCTTCCTGACCCTGCGGTATTGCCTGCGCAGGTTGCGGAAGGTAAAGATTCCCAGGAGGTTCAGCAGGCTGTTGATGAAGTCGGCAAACGCCGAGCTGGATTCCTGCTCCCCCTCCTCCCCACTGCCCTCGTCGTCTGCCCCTCCGCCTTCTCCTCCCGCTGCCTCAGCACCCCCTCCTTCAGCTGGCTCCTCATCGTCCTCCTCCTTTTCCTCCTCTTCCTGCTCCGAGATCTGCGAGGCGATGTTCATCTCAAAGATGGTGTCCTCGCAGAAGTTCACGAACATCTCCATCTTTTCCGACTCGCCCCCCTCGTTGACCACATCGAAGATGAACTGTCGCTTAGACTCTCTGACCTGAGGCATCTCCCACTGTGTTCGGTTGACCTCGCTGATCTCAAAGTAAATACGTTCTATCTTCCTACTGGCCCCCATAATCTCAATACGGCCGAGGAAGGGGCGGAAATAGTTGAGCACACTATCTGCCTGCTCCAGGAAGTTCTTCAAACGAAGGTCGTGAGGCACATGTTCAGACAGGTTGGTGAGCAACACAGCGATGTTGAAGCCAATGTCTTTAGCTGGCTCCTGGAAGCGGTCGGCAAACTCCTCAAAGTTGATCATATCGTTCTCGTCTGCCTCCGAGCAGGACAACAGGAACTGGATCTCAGATGGAGAGTACTGTTTCTGGCTGTCCATTGCCTTCTGAAAGTCCTTTTTGGAAATCAACCCTCGGGGGTCGGTGACATAATCACGGAAGGCGTCTGACGCCACAATGTCTTTCAGTTTGAGAAACATGTCAAAGAATTTGAGGATCATCTCCACGTTGCTGGATGACTCCACCAGCATGTCCACCATCTGACGAGCAATGGTGCCATTCACCACATTACCTTTAAAATGGAATCAAGGATGAAAAGGGAATGGAAGAAACTGCTGAAACAGCAGAAAGAAAGACTGGTCAGAAAAATACACTGTACCTTCCAGTAGAGAAAGCAACATGACCACCATGTCTTTCTGGAGGTCCAGCAGCTCTTTTAGCAGGCCGATCTGACTGGAGTCCTTTGAGACAACACAATGACACCAAAATGACACCACAACAGCATCACAACAACCACACAACAACACCACACTTTTTATTGCTAATGAAGTTCATTCTCATGCGGATTAAATCTTTCATTGCTGGAGATCACTAGTTGGATGCCCACAGCAAAATGCATAGAATTTTAGGACAAACCCGTAAAAATTTAATTACGTCACCAGCACAGTGAGTTTCGTAAAATAATCTGGTAAACAAAATCCGATCCACCATCCACCCACAATGGTTAAATAATTACTACAGCTATGGTCTTTATTTATGTGCTTATTTAATATGACTGCGTACAAACAACATTACAGAAAATTTCTACATAATGTATACAGATCCTTTTAACAATTAACAATAACATTAAGGTTATGGAATGTCACCATACCCTTAATGACAATAGTTAAATAGTTAACAAACCAATCAGGAAGTAATGTGAATCCAATTACATTTGATCACATACGACACATGAGAACCTAAATATTTAATGCTTTTGTTTGGCTTTTGTTAAAAACATTAGTTCATAGTCGAAAACCTTTCTTTGATATTATGCTGGAGCTGAGTTAAAGTTAGTCAAAAAGCACCACACAAAAATTCACATTGTGTACAGACATGCAGTCAAACATGCTAACCCCCTGTTAAATGAGTGCAGACAGAATAGCGAAGTATGCTCCATCAGGGCTGTTAAAGGGCTGTCCCTTTTATCAGCAAGCTTTATATTCACCTGCTTTAAAGCATTTAACCTTTCTATTCCTTATGGATACTGCTGAAGCAATAGCAACAAAATGTTTTACTTAACAATTTGTAATAAATTACACATATCTATACATATTTGTTTCCAAATATAAGCTTGATTTACTTTGTTTGCTTCTTGGAAATGTACAAATTAAAAAAACAGGGCTGGGAAACTGCTTTTTCACTTCTGCTAAAGATTAGCAAAATGTGGATCTCTGCCTTTCACTATCTCAGTGGTTGTGTGTTGTTCTTGAAGTTGACCTACAATATGAGAAAAAAAATGCTTTTCTGGTTCTTATTCAATCTTATAAGGCAGGTGAGTATAAAACAAACGAAAAGAAGCGAACCAGTGAAGAATCAAGGACAAAGTGGTAAAAACCCAATCACATAAATAAGAGATAAATAAAATGAATACATACTTTCCCCTTCATAGACCATGTGAAAGACAGTTTACATAATCAATATTGATTTGTAAACAAGGTATAAACGAAAGACAGTGTGATATTTTGAAAGTATGTTATCACATGGTTTTTACTGATGTCTACATTAACATTCTTATCAAGGTGTTATGTACGAACTTCACACCAATAATATATATCATCATCAGAACATATCAAATATTATACAACTAACATACTTACAGTGTGATACACCTATTGTGATTTTTCACAATCGTTCAATAGTGTGCCACAGTTATGTATGTTGTGTGTCTGACTCCAAGTGCGTGCTTTTGTGTGAATGTCAGGTTGGAAAAGTATGTTTGAGGACAAATCAGTAAAGGTGGATGCATGGCAGTCAGAGGGGACATATCTGTGAAGGTAGATGCATGACAGTCAAAGGGGACATATCTGTGAAGGTGGATGCATGGCAGTCAAAGGGGACATATCTGTGAAGGTGGATGCATGGCAGTCAGGGGGGACAAATATGTGAAGATGGATGCATGGCAGTCAGAAGGAACAAATCTGTGAAGGTGGATGCATTGCAGTCAGGGGGGACATCTCTGTGAAGGTGCATGCATGGCAGTCGGGGGGACATATCTGTGACGGTGGATGCATGGCAGTCAGGGGGGACATTTCTGTGAATCTGGGAGTTTGGATCACAATAGGATGTAGTTGACTGATTCCAGATTCAGTTTCTACACACAACTTCCACTGTCAATAGATTTTTTTAAATACAGACTCATCCGTCAAATAGACAAGCAAAGTTCAAGCTGTTGTCTTGAAAAGTGTTTGATAAATCAGCAGTCAAGAGTAAGTTCATAGCAAACTTAATGGTAACACAGATCGAGTTGGTGTGTGAAACCCCAATCCTCTGTTATTAAGTACACAAAATATTCCAGTTTATAAGGAACGGCAGTTGCAAGTTGCTAGGGTTTCCTGTGCAAACCAAGCAGTGTATATACTAGCCCCGGATGTGGTCATCCCTTCAAATATTACATGTGTGTGTTACACAAACTATGTCACGTCCTCATGCACAACAAATGAAATGTTTCTTGGGGTGGATAATCTGTTGCTTCTCAGTGTTGGTGGCTGTGTTTCAGGTAGTGAAAGATGTTCCCGTGTTTTGGAGCTGAAGGCAGTTAGCTCGTACCTGTGCCAGCTTCATCATCATGTGTGCAAAGACGTGGAGAAATCCCACCACCGCATCCCACAGCCTGCTGTGCGCCAGGGACTGTTGGTTGCCTGTACACGGACCCTGCGGGGGAAACACCAGTACCTGTCACACAATCCATACCCAGTAATACCAGGGTATGACAGGAGAGAATACCAGGGTATGACAGGGTATGACAGGAGAGAAGATAAACTCACCTGGATGTACTCCGTTAGACTGTTGAAGATCTGTTTAGCCACGGTCATGGCCTTGGAGAAGTTCTTCTTTCCTGGCTCATCAATGATCTCTTTCCCAGAATAGTACCAATAGAAATCACTGATCGACTCCTTGGGGGGGATACAGAACAAGAGAAAGACACATGGAGCGACAGAGAAACATACAGAGAAAACAGAGAGACAGAGAGGAGAGAGACAGAGAGGGGAGAGAGACAGAGAGACAGAGAGGGGAGAGAGACAGAGAGGGGAGAGAGACAGAGAGACAGAGAGGAGAGAGACAGAGAGGGGAGAGAGACAGAGAGAGGAGAGAGACAGAGAGAAAGAGAGGGGAGAGAGACAGAGAGGGGAGAGAGACAGAGAGAGGAGAGAGACAGAGAGAGGAGAGAGACAGAGAGGGGAGAGAGACAGAGAGGGGAGAGAGACAGAGAGAGGAGAGAGACAGAGAGGGGAGAGAGGGGAGAGAGACAGAGAGACAGAGAGAGGAGAGAGACAGAGAGGGGAGAGAGACAGAGAGGGGAGAGAGACAGAGAGGGGAGAGAGGGGAGAGAGACAGAGAGGGGAGAGAGACAGAGAGGGGAGAGAGACAGAGAGAGGAGAGAGACAGAGAGAAGAGAGAGACAGAGAGAGGAGAGAGAGAGGGAGAGAAGAGAGACGGAGCAAGACAGAGAAGGGACCATGTGTAGTGACAGGGATACCAGGATCTTTATCAGGTTCAGTGTGGTGTCAGATTCCTGGTACCTGCAGCCGAAGCAGGTAATCCACAGTGCAGATGATGATGTTGATGGTGGTAGTGCTTCCTGTTTGCGTCCGCAAGTAGTTCTGAAAATCTGGACCAAACACAGCATCCACTCAAACATTTCTAATTTGCTTGTTCTAGTTAAGTGGGGGAGCACCCTACTTTATGTAATTTCATTTATATTCATTTATTATTATTATAGCCACCCTAACTCCTCCTACAGTGGGCCAGGTAGATGTAAATTGTGCAGTTTAAGCTAATTACTAAAATATAATGGTATAATGAATACAATTGTGCTATACAATGTTACTGCTAAACAATACTAGTACTAAAATGGCTTAAAAAGACTCAATTAGATATTAAGTAGCATAGTGCTTACATGCTATGCTGTGCTATGTAAAGTGTGACGCCATTTCATGGCTCCTCTCTGAACTAGGCAATATGTGGCCAAGTAAAATGTTTTGTTGCAGTCAATGCTATTTGATAGTTGTATTTAATGAATCACTTCTTGTGTTAAATAATTTGTTTGCATATGATTTAAAAGATACCATTGTTGTAGCTCACAACAAATGCAATACTTCTACTTATTGTCCTATGTTAGGTAGCTAATCCATTAATCAAATAAATATTTATTATTATAGCCACTTTAAATCTTCTTCCTAACTCTTCTTGCACTAGGGAGACATGACAAGTATTAAAATGTGTGTTTTATTTCCGATTGAGTTTCTTTTGTTTTGTGGAAGATTTCGTTGCAAGGTTTAGGAAATATTTAGGTTATTGTGTTAAAAAAACAAACCAAAGGGTAGTTAGCCACTGAATGTCGGTTGCCTAGCAACCTACGTAAACAAAGCAAATGACTTCCGGATTTTAAGTTTGCAAGAAATTAGCTAGCTACAGTACGGTTTATGCAGTGACAATGAAATAGCACTGACTTTGACCATGGGACTTATTTTGTCAAAGGTAAGACTGAAGTTATTTTGCTACATTTTTGCCAGCTATTCAGTCTTTTTTATGCAGGAGATATGTAGCTAGCTACATAGCTAATGGGTCAAATCTAATAGGTAGCCAGCTAGCTAGGTAGCAATCGGGACAAATCTTTGTTTTTGTTTTTGGGAGATGGCCAGCTAAGTACCGGGATATTTTCTGTGTTAATATACTGCCAGTACACAGCTGGGGACAGGATACAGCTGGTGCGACAGCAACCCCACGTTTGTGAACTGACACTTGCAATGTTTATTATTGGCATCATCTTCCTACTAGCTCAGACTTTGCTGGAAACCAGAATGTCGAAGGACCACTACTGAGCTGCGGGTTTCCGCCCACCTAACTTCTTAAAATGTCCAGACTAACTGACTAATAAGAGGGTCGGCTGGATGTCAAAACGTCCTATGGGATGGTTCCTCACCGTTGTTGTGTCCCTCACAGAGCAGCTGCAACATGCGGAACAGATCGCACGTAAACTCATCATCCGCCATGACTTTCTCACCTGGAGGGGGGTGGACACATCGGAACAGAGCATGAGGGAACCCTTCCCGAGCACAGGGTTCAGTCAGGCTGCGGAGATGGGAGCCATTCATCTGAGTGTTAGGCCGTGCGAGCAGGGGCCAGCTGCACACACCCTGAGCGTGATGTTCATCACATCTTAATAATCATAGTCATTAGTACGAGCTGCAGTCACCTCCTTACAGAGCGTCAATCACCCCGAGAACCTTGGCAACGTGAACCACGGGTCCAGCTGACCCTGAGCTATAGAACGGCAAACATTCGGCTGAGTCATGGACAATGTTTTGGCATATACTTTAAAAGCAAATTCACAGCAACAAGCAGTGATAAGTCATTTTTGGACACGCAACCCCAAAAACAGTTTCTGGTACTGTACATGAACACATCAAAAACAGTTCACCATCAACACCTAAAACACATGATACCGTATACACACATATAATTACATGGCAACTTCTACATGTACAATACAATGTATATCAGTTGAATTGGCAGACAGACGTGGACTCGCTCAGCGCATGCAGAAAGAGCCATGCCGCTCAGACCTACTGCACTCCTCTAACTCTCATGAACGTTGGTCGACAGGGCCTGAGGTGAACTGTCAAAGTCGAGAAGACGATGGCTGATGTCGGTGTCATTGAGTGGGGGAGTGACAGGGAACATTATGTGTAATTTCTTTGGGGGTACACATTGGTGGGTGAGGTAGAAACAAAGGACAAACAGAGGACCATGGTCAGGGGGCCAGGGATACGGATATACTGATGGAGGGAGAGAGATTCAGGTCTCACACTGATTCCCTGCTCGGGAATCCTGCTAATTACAAGAGCGTGAGCTTTGGAGTCTCAGTAGATCTGCGGTAAACACTCAAGGGGAAAAACGTGTTTCAGTCACTGTCTGTCGCTAGGGCACATTACTCTCTGAGAATTGAACAGGTTTTCTGTGCGCGTATTTTCCTTTTAACCTGATTAACAACGGTATAGTTTGACACGACTGAAAGGTTATTTCCTAAAAACTCCTTGAGTGGAGTATTGAATACAGGTGGGCTCCACAACACAAGAGGACGAACAGGAGCAGAAGGAGGTGAAGAGACAGGGAGAAGATAGACGAGAGGGTGTCATACCCCGTTCTGACTTCATGTCTGAGGATCAGGAAAGGACATAGGAAGAGGGACTCAAGGAGGGGGGAGGCATTGGCATGGTGAGGGGGAGAGAGGGGGAGTGAGTTGACAGGCAACAGAAGAAACCTTCCAAGTTGGGAGGGCTAGCTAACAATATTCAATTGTACATCCTTCCAACCAAACAATGATAGTAAACTTACAAATACATACTACAAATAAACACTAAGGGTAGCAATTAACAACACAAGACCTGAACAAAAACTGTACTAGACAGACACTATGAATTGAAATGGATTTAGTTGCTGGAAGGCTGAGTTTATGGATGAAACTAGAACTGAACATTTATTGGTTCAGGTGGAAGAACGAGGTGGAAGAACTCTGCCTGGCCCATAGTCCTTGATGGGTCATATTGTATTTGTGTGGCTGCCCAGGCATGACCTCACATGACCTCAACCCAATGAGGAGTACGATTAAAAAACTTAACACGTACTTGTTCCTTCTTCTGACACCATTCCCAGTCCCTCTGCCTTATTCTGTCTCTCAAATGCGTTCAGGTCCAGGACACTGCCCAAACAAAAGAAGCGAGTTACATAGCATACATAGTCGCTTACATTGAATGTCAAACTCTGGTGCCTCTGTTTTCTACCAGAAAATGTCAGTTCTGCTTGAATCTATGAGTAACTTAACGACAGACCTGCACGTCTGCATCAGGGCCTGAACACTCAGAAAGAATCCCACGTCCTTCTTGTCCTTCAGGTATTCCAGCATTTTCTACAAACACATAGAAAACCAGTCAACCACTGCCAAAACCCCGGGTCAGACAGACAGAGCCCACGGCCATTACCTGTTGAACTTCCACATTACCACCGTTCAGGATGGAGATGCCCAGTTTCAGGGTGGAGGACACCATGCAGCCAGTTTCACCTGGGTGGAGAAAGAAGTATTCTTTATCGTTCTAGGAGAAGGCTGGGGGGAGAAAACCGTCTTTGTGACATGTCTTCCTGGACGGGCTTTCGCCATGCTAAGCGATGGAGAGATGGTGATCTGTGGGTTTAGCCCGGCTCAGAAATATGCCCGGATGGACCCGGCCTACAGAACGGGAAAGTACCTTTGCAGGCGCTGATCATCTGAAGCACCATCTCAGCCGCTCCTCGGTTGTGGAGACGGGACTGCTGGTACAGTAGTCTCTGCTTCTCCATCTCTTTTTCCTAAAATGAACAACAAGGCTGTGACTGTGGACTAATGGCCACACCCCAGACCCCCCCCCCCCACTCACAGTCACTCAGCATTCACACATCTGTCCCGTAGCTGGCTACATCCTCCCCATAACATCCACGATATTGCAGCAACTAACTATATGTTTCCTAAATTAACAGCTTTACAGGATATGCTACCTAAACTGTTTAACATAAAGAGAGCTCCACTATATTTCTTTCACCTTTCATCGTAGGAGAACAATCTCCAATTCAAAGAAGCATGCTTATTGAGCTTTTTTAAATGTGTTGTTCCATGTAATTCATTACCTGTCCATTTCTCTCGACCATTCTCTTTCCCCAGTTAGTCGTGGAGTCGTTACACTACTACGTAACGTTTGCTGATTGGAGCAAACGCTAGACTACAGCAAACAGCCCTGATGGCCTTGCATGCTGCAGTGCTTGACATGGCAAAGGACCATACAGGTGCTATGGAATGACCTGGGTTTCCCTTTGTGTCACTGTTCACACATTGAAGCAGAGCTTCTGCTGCAAGGGATGTTACATCGTCTTTGTCCAGAAAATACCAAACATGTCACAGAACCAGAATGTAAACCGTGAGCTTGTAACCATTCCACAACCGCAAAGTAATGCGGTTAAGTATGAAAATCTGGTTTTATTATGTCAGCGACACGTTCTGTAAAAGAACATTTAAACCAAAGTAATACAAACATGTTTCAACAGTCGTGGTCCCCCACCCTCCTAGCACCACCCACAGCACCACCCGTCCACCCACGTATGCCTGGCCATGGACTAACCCGGTAGGTGTGTTGCGGATGTACTGGGCTTCACTTACGAGGAACTTCCAGTCCGAGCAAAACCACAGGCTGGTTTAGGCAAGCCTCGGGCGTGAGGTACTGTGTGTTTTCAGTGAATGTGTTGTTGCCGGAACTATGCATACTGGCAGTCAGTCTATATGTCTGGGACAGGTGTTTGGCTTTCACTGTAGTCTATCTGTCAGTCCGCTAAGTGAGTATGAAAAGGAAGAACAATGATTAGTAACATTCGGTTACTGGAGATGGAATGTTTTATGCCTGGGTAGATGGAAGAGCTTGACAAGAATGTGGAAGTGCCTGAGGAAGGTTCAGTCAGTGAAAGTGTCAGTAGTTGGTTACTGGGTTACAAACAGTAAGAGTTACTTATAGAGTCTGAAAGACCATGCGGTACACAGGGTGTTTGAGCTGGCTGTGATAGACAGGACAAGGGACAGTGTGGAACGTACGTGAATGTAACAACATGGCCGTTGGCCTCCTTCATCTCGAAGCTCCCATCGTTTTACAGAAGAGGGGGGGGACTGTAATTCCCCCAATATGGGAAATCTCCCAATATATTTACAATCTATGGAAAATATGACGTTTATTTCTGGCCAGAAGAGAATGGAGGGGTCAATTTGGGGAGACAACACTGACTTGACCCTTGAAACACATTCTGCCGGCCAAACCGGACAACTAACCAGTGAAACGGTGCGCTTTTTAGACAGGTCAATGTCTGCTTCAATGTCTGGTCCAGGTGTGGCATGCATGATGCGTTTTCGTCTGATCACTTTGTGAGTCTAGCAACGTCTACGCAACATTAACGGAGATGTACCAGGACACAGGCAGGGAGAGAAAGCGACAGATTCAGGATGAACACATCCATATAAAGAGGGAGCGAGACAAGGCAGACGAGAGAGACAAACAGGTATGACAAACGGGCGACAGAGGAGATGACAGTGTTTTGGGGCGGATGATGCTCGGTGGATGATGTGGTCACTCGATGCGTCGAGAGCTACCGCTCCAGTGTCTCCCTGGTCCCCTGTCCCTGGCCGCCCCATACCAGTTCCGTCTGTCGCACCTCAAACGGCATCTCATCCTCGGTCCCTTCCTCCACATCCTCGCCCCCTTCGCCCTCCTCACCAATGTGGCAGCTCTGCGAACACACGGAGGACAACGTTGCAGACCGTCAGCGGCGGAATCACCGGAATCAAACAACAACGCGTCCCAAAGCAGAGGGAGGAACTCACCTTTGCCATAATATCAGCGTAGGCCATGTATAGATGATCTGTATCAAGTTTACTGTAGCGGAATGAAACAACAACATTAGGGAGCATGTCTGAAGGCGAGGGGGCATGATTCAGCCAAACGCCATCCGAAGGAGAAAACATGTGAGAGGCAGGCGAGAGCCCCACCTCTTTTCCGTGAGAGCGGTGCGACTGAAATGTAAAATGAGCTGGTGAAGAGGGTCTGGCTTGGATTCGGTCTCTTCTTCCTCCTCCCCGTCTTGCGCCATGGCTTTCTGTGGAGAGACATGGGAGTGAAACGGTGCCGAAAGAAACCTGACTGTCGGCTGTGCGGCCGTCAAACGGAGAGTGGAACATACAGCGGGCAGAGCTTACGGATAGGTCGTCTATCATTCTGTCTTCAAAGGAGTAGCCCTCTGTGTGGATCCAGTTGCGTTTGTATCCTTCCAGGAACATATTGGAAGCTCTATGTCTGAGAGTTGGAAAGAAATTAACCATAAAACACTTTGAAAGCTTCATGTCCGTGCAACAGACAAAAAAAACCTCCCTGACCATATTTTTCCGGACTGCACTTTACTTTTGGCCCTGCGGCTAAAATACCAGGCTGTAACAGTGTCTCTCACCGGGGCAAGTTGTAGAGCGGAGTCATCCTGAAGCAGGCTACCACAGCCTTACGCCTCTGCTTGGACAGCAGTTTGTGCCACACCATCTTCTTGGACTTGAAGGGGTGCTCCGTCTGAGAAGGAAGCGAGAGTGACAGCGTCACCGAGCGGTGTGGACGCGGGCGGATGTTACAGGACGGAGCATTGACTTGGACACGGGTCCGTTACCCACCACCTCGATATGGTAGAGCACAGCAGACACCTCCTGCACCCTCTTCACCACCTTCTCCGGGGCATCGGCGTCCTCAGCCTTGCCCGCCATCTCCTTGTAAAGGGACATCTGCCAGCGCATGGACGGGTTCTCCACCTTGACACAACACACAGAGAGTTTCTGGACCAACGTTGTGGTGCTTCAATGGGAATCGCCGTGTTGACCAGACCGCTTCCACTCACCTTGCCTTGAAGATGCAGGTTGTTTTGCAGGAACTCTCTCACTTCTTCATCTGTGTCTCTCTGTGAAAACAATTTTCCTCAATACTTCATTGTATTTATATATACTGCACTTTTCTTTTTTTGTTATATACAGTACAGTCATTATGTGTCTGTCACATGAGATAAGACACGATCACTACGGCAGTCTATTGTGTCTGTCACATGAGATGAGAAGCGATCACTACGGCAGTCTAATGTGTCTGTCACATGAGATGAGAAGCGATCACTACGGCAGTCTAATGTGTCTGTCACATGAGATGAGAAGCGATCACTA
>JACXGK010009384.1:0-20090 GCA_016801125.1 Novumbra hubbsi
GATCCATGATATACTGTAGGGGGCGACAGCTGAATACAGCAGTTGGTGGCGGCCATCGAAGGTCGAACGACGAGCAGTGACGGTCACAAAAGAAACACATCAGATCCATGATATACTGTAGGGGGCGACAGCTGAATACAGCAGTTGGTGGCGGCCATCGAAGGTCGAACGACGAGCAGTGACGGTCACAAAAGAAACATCCGCCTGCAGTTACAGTCGCTAAACGCTATGCAAACAAGTATTAGGTTCTGACGTTTAGAAAAGACAATTAAAAAAAAAAAGGCAAATATATAACCAAGATGTAATTAGAAATGTAATGTTTTTGGTAAAAAATGTGTTCTTACAATAAAGAAAAATCTAGTGTGTCCATATTCGGCTGCATTTGTACTTAAGTTAATCTCCACTGACCTCCAGTTCCGAGTCAATGTTTGTTTAACAGGGCTGATGTGCATGTAGAGTCTTTGTATTGGTTTCCTCTGATATATATATGGGCTGTATATGAATCCACCGCTCTGTGAGATGTTTACGTTTAGGAAAGTGCATCTTTTCGTAGCTCTACAAACTCCAAGACACACACTCGACACACACTCGACACACACTCGATTAGTAAACACCTTTGCCCATACAATAATAAATAGAAGTTTAGTAGTTCACATTCATTCGCTGGTTGCTTGTGTTGTGGGTCAGGTCAGATTCACATTGGTCACGGGTGTTTTGTGGCGTTCTTCAGTAGCTCCAGGTCTCTGCGCGTGCCGAGCGGTGTGCAGCCATAGGCCTCCAGACCGAGGGGCAGGTAGCGCTCCAGCGTGCCCAGCTCTCCGTCACCGTTCCCAGCCAGGATGGAGGGCCAAGGCAGGCCAGTCGAGCCACCAAGAAACCCCCAAAACGCCAGGCTCTCTGGGAGACAGAAAGCCAGAGTCAGGGCAAGCTGTGATCGGTCGCGCAGCGAAACAGGTGAACGTGGGGTTTGCCGTAAAGGCAGGAGGACGAGAGTCAGGCGAGGCTGGCCGATTGGCTTGGTCCAATTAAACATGTTCATGGTCATAGTTCTTGTTTTAACATGGTCAGTCCACAAGTCAACCCTCCCACAGACCTGGAATTTTATTTCAAACCTATAGGAACCCACTGAGTTGGAAAAACATTGTTGGAACTCCACCCAAGCGGTGGCAGTGATAGATAGCCGTGGCTATTATTGGTACGTCTACATATTTCTGAATGCCAGCGAACCTATTCAGTCAAACGCATCCCAATCGGAGTCACCACATCGTGTATGTGTTTACTGTAAATGAATCAAATCTAACCAATAGCCACAGTTAGACCAGATTATTCAACTCTGCCTCAGTGACGACGACCTTCTTCTACCCACCACTGTCGGAGTTCCACTGACCTCCTTACCACATCTAGATTGATTTTCTTTGCACATGGCAAAACCCAAAAGGGACCCGCTTCGTGGAACAACCCAAGACAGAAGCACCAGACGTGGTACAATAGAACCTGCGAGGGGGAAATCGCCCTAACCTGAGCTCTGCAGATGCGCTGCCTTGGTCAACCCCAGGGGCACCAGATACGGTGCTACACCTTCCAAGCCACGGGGCCTGCCTCGTGTTCCCAGGAGCACGATGGACCTATGCACGGGGATGGAACAAATGATTAGTCAAAACACACAAATCCAACTACTAGACAGGGAATTGCAACTTCTTTGAATTCTACAATTGTCTTTAATTGGGCCCTTTCGCAACTAAGCAATTCACATCTAGCGTTTTTTTTATGCCTTATAAATGATAATGACAGATGTAACAGACTGTAATTGTATTTGATGCCAGGTCAGCAACAGACCGGTAAAGTTCTAACTTCGACCAGCAAAGGCCTTCCCTTCCCCTCACCTCTTTGGTAATCCTGTCTTGATATGCTGCTCCATTTTGGTGTCCATGTTGGAGAAAGAGGACTTATTTGTTACTTTCCCAGAGCAGGCATCCACAGAAACCAGGAAGAAGCCAGGCTGTGTGAAGGACATCGTCTCACCATTCACCTGAGAACAATATGAGAACATATTGTAAAGTGGTTGAGAAACTTCCTGGCATACTACAATAACCAAAACATGGTACTTCTGCTTTTTCTTTTCAATAAATATATTTCTGGAGTATTTCATCCTCTACATCTATAGCGTTAAGAAAACATTGTCAACACACAAACAACACTCCCTTTGTACACAGATTCTGTGGCGACAGGACACCAGTGAGAATGTCTGAGGTATGGATATCAGACACCTTGGGCAGTGATAACAACATAGTATCATAATCAAAACCGCTGACATTTTTTTTTTTTCTTATATGGAGGAAAATATCCTCAAATTAAAGCTGACAATCAGAGTCTTCAACCAGAGTTGCGACTTTATTTTGTGCTGCAGTACAGATACAAAACATTCTTATTAAATCACATTCTGAACATCACAGTAACTAGACCATGTGTGAAAACCTATCTGGGCAAATAGCTCAAAACTTTTATTATTTTCACAGATACTTGCGTGGGATTGAATCTCTTGTGATGTTTACTTGCTACTTTGAAATGCTGAAGTATTTGTGTAGGTGAAAAGAGAATTCAACAGTGGAGAAGCGAACTGCTGTCAACGCCAGTATAAATGTAAAACAGGGGCCATCTTATTCAATAGCATAGTAGGAAAACACACCGCTATTAGGCTAAAAGTGATTATATACAGTAGGTGAGCATTTCATTTATTATCATCCACTCTGTCATAGACATTACTTATTAATTATTATTATTATTATTTGACCAGACATTTTATATAGATTCCAGTAAAAAACTTTGCCGTGGCATTTCTTAAACTCTTAGGTCTGTGGCAGTAAAAAAGAAAAAAAGAAATCCCATTAACCTTATTCAAAAATATATATAAAAACATAAAATGTAGCATGAACATGTATCCACCCCCCACCCACTTGGACTGTTCCACATTTGATTGTGTTACAAAATGAAATTAAAACGGATCAACACGGAAAAGTCAATAGTATCAAAATGAAATATAAAATCTGGAAATTCCATGAAAGGGCACCTCCATGAAAGGGCACCTCCATGAAAGGGCACCTGCATGAAAGGGCACCTGCATGAATATTAAGATATGTGTTAAAAGATAGTGTGCCTTCACTCTCGTTTGTTATCTAAATATCTATGGTACTCACAGTGATAAAAGATTGTGTGTCTACACTCTCATTTGTATGCTCAATATCAATGGTACTCACAGTGATAAAGGTGAGTGTGTCTCCACTCTCATTTGTATGCGCAATATCAATGGTACTCAGTGATAAAGGATAGTGTGTCTCCACTCTCATTTGTATGCTCAATATCTGTGGTACTCAGTGATAAAGGTGAGTGTGTCTCCACTCTCATTTGTATGCTCAATATCTGTGGTACTCACAGTGATAAAGGATAGAGTGTCTCCACTCTCATTTGTATGCTCAATATCTGTGGTACTCAGTGATAAAGGTGAGTGTGTCTCCACTCTCATTTGTATGCTCAATATCTGTGGTACTCACAGTGATAAAGGATAGAGTGTCTCCACTCTCATTTGTATGCTCAATATCTGTGGTACTCACAGTGATAAAGGATAGAGTGTCTCCACTCTCATTTGTATGCTCAATATCTATGGTACTCACAGTGATAAAGGTGAGTGTGTCACCACTCTCATTTGTATGCTCAATATCTGTGGTACTCACAGTGATAAAGGAGAGTGTGTCTCCACTCTCATTTGTATGCTCAATATCTGTGGTACTCACAGAGATAAAGGATAGAGTGTCTCCACTCTCATTTGTATGCTCAATATCTATGGTACTCACAGTGATAAAGGATAGAGTGTCTCCACTCTCATTTGTATGCTCAATATCTATGGTACTCACAGTGATAAAGGAGAGTGTGTCACCACTCTCATTTGTATGCTCAATATCTATGGTACTCACAGTGATAAAGGTGAGTGTGTCACCACTCTCATTTGTATGCTCAATATCTATGGTACTCACAGTGATAAAGGAGAGTGTGTCTCCACTCTGCAGCTCCTTGCTGCTGAGCGACTTGATCTGAGTTTGGAGATAGGAGTTCCACGGGTCACTGGAAAACACCAGCTGAAAGAAAACACACGTTCAAAGCAAAGGCCTCCACAACCGACAAGACGGCGGGTCCCCTTTTCCAGGGGGGCCCCAAAGTAGAACGGCAACGGCGCCGGCTGACCTGAGAGGCCCCGCAGTCCCGGCAGGGCCCCGCCCCGCGGGCCGGCATGGGGAGCACCGCCGCGGGGGCCTTGGCGTACTTGGGGTAGGCTTTGGCTGTGCAGTTACAGCTCAGCCGGGGGGAAGACGTGGTGGCGGTCACCTTCACCCTCTCGCAGCCTTTCACCGAGCAGTAGCTATGGCCCGCACGCTCATGCCTCGCCCGCAAATACAGCCACAGCAAGCTGCCGGAGGAGAGAGGCCGTGTCCGACGCACGGGGCCACGGGTGGGAGGGTGAGTCCGAGGGGAGTAGATACTGTAGTCAGGTGGCGGCACAGTGGGCTACGTTAAGTACGTGTAGACCATGTTTAGCACGGCGACTCTCACCCAACACTCCGGTCAAAGAAGTACTTCCTCTCCAGGAGCTTCTTCTCCAGGTCGGCAAGGGAACCCACCGTCCCATAGTCGGTGATGTTGTCGAAGGTATTTCTCTGGCGGTTGTTGATGTCAGCCATCACCTGGAAGGTGGTGTCAGTGGGGTAGCAGAGGCCCACCAGCACCCAGTCGCCCCTGGAGAGTGGAGGGGGAGCCGACGAGGGGTTAGGGATCCGTCTTCTACCTCTACTGACAAACACACGCCACTTGCTGCATACGCCACACGGACAAACGAGGCAGGGCGTTACACTCACTGGTTGAAGTTGATGAGCGAGAGGACGGTCTCCCTGGGAGCCGGACCATTCCAGTGCAGGGTGTAGCTCTTGCTCATCATGAGGACTGGCTGGTACTGCTGCGACAGCACCCCATGGCTGTTGATACCCCTCAGCAACAGCGGAGCGCCGGGGTACTCGTCTCTGCTAATGGATAGCGTGAGGTTGGGGGCACCCTGGGTCTGGATGTACACCTGGGACACACACGTAGCGACTTAAATGTTTTTGCCTCATTTGCGCTACTTTGCCTCATTTGCGGTATTTCGGATTGTTAGCGGAGGATGGCGTCCGTGGTGACGGGGCTGAGGCGAACGGTCACCTGGGCGTAGCTACCGCTACAGATCACGGCTCCCCACTGGGTGTCATTGGCACAGTCGGGGTGACGGATCAGGTAGTTGTCGGCTCTGCCGACATATGTGTCCTTGTAGCCCGACACGGAGCCGTCCACATCGTGGAAGATGGAGTTCTTGTCCCCGTCTAGATCATTCTCCTCAAACCACTGGCCCGGACGCCCGAAGAATGCCCTCAGACCCACCTGCCACGCACAATGGGTATCACAATGAGAAAACAACCAGCTGCCTTTTGACACATGTTTACTAACGTCGATCGTGTAGGTCTACGATGCTCAATGTACGTTCGGGAAATATTCACGAATGCACGTGGTAGCAAAAAACATTCCTGGTTATTCCAGAATAGCTTTCAACAGAAGTCCCTTCGAAGACATTTTTAAAAATCTAAAGTTAAAGCAATAGCTCGACCTAGATTCCTATTTGGAGGAAATAACGCTTATCTTGAGTTGTTGTTGAAGGCCCGTGGGGTTATTTTACACAACAATCGATTATTCTACTTTGTCCCAGCTTGAAATGATCATTATTAGCAAGGTCCAAATTCATGAATTGAAATCGTCACGATCAACCAACGATGCACTGCAAGCGGAAACCTACTCCAAAACACTTCAACGAAGAGTATTATTGTTGTTTACACCCGTCGACGAGGTATTCATCAATATAACGTTATATTTGTTTTGAAAGAAATCACATTTTAACTGAAGTAGTACTTCCTATATTTACCGAACAGTTTTGTTTACAATGGTATAAGTTTTGACGTAACTTTATTGCCCATCTTAGCTTTCGCTAGCCCCCCACAGCTGCCGATGACATCATTGTCGAATAATAACACCCTAACACACCTTTTTTGTTGTTATTTCCCCGCTTGCAATGCAGCTTTAGTTTCTCAGGACACGCAGTCGCAATTAATTAATTTGGACGATACTAATAACGCAACTTCCAGGCTGGGACAGAGTTTAATAATGGCTTGTCGTGGTAAAAAAAAAAAAAAAACTCCATGGGCCTTAAAAAAACTAAGTGAACAATCTTAAAGTCAACGTTGAAACGTTTAGTTGAGGATTACACCTCAACCACGCGCCACTAGAGGGCCCTCCAATTCAGAGTGACTTCCTCCCAGTACAGCCCAGCCCCTCTTCTTCCCCAGTATGGGTTCTCCATCCCACCATTAGTAACAGTCAAGTGCCAACTCTGTAACTTTCTGCACCGTTCCAGGGCAAAGGTAATACCAACAACAGTTTGGTCTAAACAGGCTCGGAAACAGACAGATGAATGGCAAATAAACAAAACAAGTGAATGTGTAAACAAGTACATGGACGTTTTATATGGTTATTTCTGCCCCTTCATTACATTGTAATATATCAGCCAGTGACCTTGGTCAGGCATACGTTTACCAGAGAAAAAACGGAAATGGCCCTTCCTGAAGTGAGTGAACGAATTACAGAAGCAGGGTATTGCTAGTCACTCACGCTGGGCTGGAAGCTGAGCTTGGACAGGTTGTTGCGTGGCGTCAGTTGCCAGGTGTTCTTCAGGTTGAAGCCTACAGCGCTGGTGAAGCGCTCAGCCGTTGGCACGTAGTTCCGGAATGTGCTCTGGGTCAGATGCACGGGCCCGTCGTATATCTGGAAGCCACGGATCGGGAACGTCCTTTGAAAAAAAATAACACGTGACGCAACATCCAGTCACATCCAATACAACTGGAACCTCCGAAGAACATGTATTAAACAAAACAGGTGTCCCCCTGTGTCCTTGAGGTTAAGAACAAAACATGATTTATTTAGTAAGAATCCTTAGCAGTGCAAGTCATAAAACCTAGCTTTTAAAGAAAGAAAAATTTATTCTTTTAGAAACTGTATTATTATAAAGGAAAGTGGCCTTTCCACATTTTTTCTGAAATAGAGGCATTGTGCATTTAAAAAACTGCCTTTTTCTCTGCCAAGCTAAAACCCAAAACACATTCAGAAACATCTCTTTGTCTTTGAGAACGGATGAGCCTGACATGTACAAGGAATGTACGGACATGAGCAGTATTAGAGGAAAGGACCAGGTCTGCTCACGGTGTTATCAGCGGGGAAAATATGCTGTCGCGGTCTAGGCAGATGACAGAATGACATCGCAGTGTGGGAACCCTGTTGTGTCTTGCCGTAGTGGAATCAAAAGTTACAACCACCGGAATTAAAAGGCCATGACTGAGGGCGTAGGCATGTTCAGGCTTGCGGCAATTAGTCCTGGGTTAGCAATTCCTGTTTTGTGTTTTTACGGCAAGGGTTGGGAAGAGCTGACCCATGGCTGAATCTGGCCGGCAATCATTGTTTCGGCCCACTTTTGATAATGATTTGGTCATTTGGTTTTACCAGCGACAAAGACAATACATGACCGTCAGCAAAATGTTGTTGCCGACCCCGGTTTACCTTTGGTTGTCAGCATGTAGTATTTATGTTTTGTTTACAATAAATAATTGCTATGCAGTTCTAACTAAGGGGAAAGGCTGACTAATGGCTGTCTTTGGCTTTTACACCCTAATGAAACTTATTTTAAAGAAAAATGTATCAAACCCTTGATTTATTTAAGAAAAAAACGGAATTGAGGAAATTGGAAACAGAAGTGACACTCGAAAACCATTAATCATAGTACAGGAAGGAGTACTTCCTGTCTAAGAGCAACGCACTTCCTTCTTTCCAACACTATGATTTACACACACACACACACACACCTGTTCCTGGGCAGTGTCCTCATCTTGCCATCTGCTCCTCCCTGTCCCCAGTACTTGTTTTGGCCTCCGTTGGAACCCCGGTTCTGACTTTCTCCCACAAAGAGAGACTGGGTCACCTCCTGTCTGGACCCCTCATCCTTAGGGTAGCTACCATCGCTGAGGAGGAACAGGATGTAGATAAGGGAATGCGTGTGTGGACATGTTTTGAATGTACTGACACACAGCAAAATAGAAACAGACAGGGATGCATTGGTACCTGGCAAAAGAAAGTCCCACCCCATTGTCTGCAAATCTAGAGGCAGAAGAAATGAAGGTATCAGTCAAAATGATACACACACTCATAGACAGATCATTGTCTGATCTACCAGGAAGAACGACCAACCATTCATAGTTACAAGGGCAGCTGGGTAAGCCGGGGAAGGCTACTGGGACACAAAATAAAGGAGAGAAAAAAAGAAAAAGTAAAATGTCCTTTTGTCTCTGAGAAAGGAGGCTAACCTAAATTCCTCCCAGGTCACTGCTGAAAATAAGAAACGGTACTTAGCATGCTGAACTGGTAAAAATGTGGTAAAGATTTGACCGTAGTCATTTACATATTAGGGTTGAACATTTTACAGGGGCATATGAAAATAAAAATGTGGACCACAAAGCTATGGCAACCCCTGTGCCACACTGTTTCTTGACTGACTACTGAGATCTCTGTGAATCATAAAATATAAGAGAGAACACATGCAATATTATGACTAAAAACAGCCCATTGCTGACCAATCGCAAAGTCACCACATTCATCGTGGGCCCAATGAGGTGGCCTCACAGCACTCACCCAGAGTTTTGAACAGTGACGTCTCCGCCACGTATCCAGGCGCCAAGGTCGTTGTTCTTGAAGGCAATGAGAGTGTCAATGAGGGCGGCCACACGTGGCCGGTTTGGGTCTGCATTCTCGTGTGGACGGAACCTGAGGCCAAAGACCCAAGTCTTTTCAACATTCGGATATATTGTTGTGGTGTTTGTTCTCGGTTTGTATTGTATTGTAACAATTATTTTTGTATTGTTTTCTAATTCACGTCACATTTGGCAGGGAAGAGGTGCTCTATATTAATAGCAGCGGGCAATATCATCATCATTAGAGTGGTAATAATTATTATTAATATTAAGTTAATAGAAAACACACATCAATGTTTCTCTCAGACAGCACAGTTAGAAAATAGACTAATGTGACACACGCACATACACACAGAAAAAGCACTAAAAGAAAAAAACACACCCCAGCATTCTTAGAAAATACCCACAGACAAACTCCACACACACACTCACAGTGTGGGTGAGTCTCAGGAGGGCCTAAGCTATTTTCCATCTGTTGAAGCCAAGGTTTATATTTGCTTCAACGTGGAAACTATCTGGTTAGCCTTGTTTTCTCTGTCAACACAAAACTTCCAAACACAACCAGCAACAGACTGCTGTACAACTATACATCATACAACTACAGTGCGGTCCAGTACAGACCCTACAACTACAGTACAGACAGTACAGACCCTACAACTACAGTATAGACCCTACAACTACAGTATAGACAGTACAGACCCTACAACTACAGTACAGACCCTACAACTACAGTAAAGACTATACAACTACAGTACAGACAGTACAGACCCTACAACTACAGTACAGACCCTACAACTACAGTACAGACCCTACAACTACAGTATAGACAGTACAGATCAGTGCAGACCATACAACTGCATAACAGATCATACAACGACACTACAGTCCAGACCAGTACAGGTTGTGGCACAAAAAAAAGAACCTCATGATGGTATGTCTCCGGGTTAAGGACTAAAGAGACATGACATACACCATCTTAAAGTACATGGAACCAGAACAGAACAAATGACCCCTTGTTACCATTGGTTATGCATTCTGACCCGAGTCTAGTTCTGGCCCAGCTTACCTGGCGTTGTTGTCCAGACACAGGTACTCCCGGGGGTCCGACGCGCTGGCGTTGGTGGTCTTCACACGCTTGTCGATAAAGAGCCCCGCCTGGGCCAAAACAGACAGGTATGAAAGTTACACAATCCGTCGCAGCTTTTTGTTTGTCTGACAACTGTCAGCATTGAGTCCCGATGCTTGCGTCAAATCCTGCGTAGATCCACTCCGGTACGCTCGAGTCAGACCAGGCCAGGTTCTTCCACCCTTCGGTGCAGGGGGTCGTTTGCCCGCTGGGGCCCACTACTGCGGTTAGACGTTAGCTGAGTGGAAGCCGGCGTGGTCGTCAGCTCTGACTGTTACAAGGATGAGTTGTGCGTTTGGAGACGCCATCCAGCCCGGCGTAGTGAGTTTAGGGTTGGTCTGAGGTACCAGAACCAGCTTGTTTGGCATAGACAATCACACCGCACTTAGAGACGATTAGGTCACCTGTTTGGCCCAACCTGACACTCGGTGACACGTTGACTCAAAGCCGGTCGGCCTTTTGACATCGAGCCAACCACACGTGTCTCACCGATGTTGCAGCAATCCATTTTTGTGGGCCAAATAAACTGGCTACTGGACTTACGTCTTGAGAATAACTGTACTCCTTATGAGAGGGGCACTTATGGTTAGAGTGGACAAAGGACTCCCAGTTCACCTGACCTAATTCCTCTATAGACTTGGAGAAACAGAGGCCTGTTGTAAAGGCTACAAGTGTCGGTCAGCATCGGAGCTGTGTGTTTCCTAATGACAGCAGAGCATCTGGGGCAGAAAGAGCTCCACACGAATATGTGAATGTGATCCCTGCTGAAACCGGAGTAACTTAAAGTTGGAGTGGAACCTTAAAGTTGGAGTGGTATCTTAAAGTTGGAGTGGTACCTTAAAGTTGGAGTGGTACCTTAAAGTTGGAGTGGTACCTTAAAGTTGGAGTGGTACCTTAAAGTTGGAGTGGTACCTTAAAGTTGGAGTGGTACCTTAAAGTTGGAGTGGTACCTTAAAGTTGGAGTGCACACGGTTGTTGTAGAAGATCCCCAGTGGTGTCAGTTCGGCTCGGGTCTCAGGAACCAGCCCATGGGAATCCCCTGTGGATGAGCTATGGAAGACATACCATATCCCAGCATCCTTTGTGGAGAGGGAAGGGGGGGGGGGGTGATAATGTGGCTTTAACAATGGACTAAAAGCAATTAAGCATTAAGTAGGCACATATGCCCTGGGGTTCTCGAACGGTAAACAGAACAACGTCTCCCCAGAACTATGAGGTCATCGCCAGAGAAGAACAGGCAATCCCCAGACTTACATTTTATGAGTGGTTAATAATTCCCAGTGGTTGGTAAAACATAGCAGGCAGAGATGCTCAAGGAGACTCACCTGGGAACCGGCAGCGGCGTTGCTTATGAGGTTGTTATTGGGGTTGGCGATCCAGAAGGTGGACACGGCCCTGTGGACAAACACACGGGAGTAGGGAGCGTTACGACACGCGTCTCCCTCCGGACCTCCCGCTACCCTCGGCAAGCAGGAATTTAATAACAAGCAGATACCGAGCCATAGTTCTGGTAATCCGTGGACTGATCCACCTCTCCCACATGCATCCTGAGCGGTGACGGGTCAGCCAAGGAAAACACACGGCTGGACGCGGGCCGTTCCGCGCAAACCCTCCTCTCAGCGTCTTCCAGAAACACAAACCGATTCCGTGCAGCGAGGTGGTTGTTATTGTATGGACGAGACCCGCTACCAAGGCCCGCTACTTACCCAGCAGACCCGAACCCACAGCCTTCTCTACGGGCCGGCCTGTCCAACCCAATGAGGCCTCACACACACCACATCCACACGTTAGAAGGCTCAGTGTTGCATGCCACTTTTTCCCCCTTCCTCAGTCACTTTCCATCCATCAGCAATCTAGCTTCTTCTGTATCACACAAAACACACACACACACAACCCGACATCATCACGTGCAAACATCTGGTGGTAGTTGTGGGTCTTACTTGCACTCCATGCTGGGTGAAGGGGTGTAGTTCCTGAAGACCTTGTCACGGATGGCGGTGCACATGGTGTCGTTGCGGTCCGTGGGCAGGAGGGTTCCCGGTCGGGTCACCAGACCCAGGTTGTGGAAGAACGTGTTCCTCTGCTCAATCCCGTCCTCCAGGAAGAAACAGTGTCCAAGGGTGTCGTAGCCAACGGTGTCTTTTACCTGGGGACGGAAACACTGGACATTCTAGGATGTACTTTTAGAACCGCACCGATCAAACACATTAATATATGAACATGTACACAAGCACCACACACACACAAGCACCTCAAACACAACACACACAAAAGCACCACACACACACACACACACACACACACCACACACACCACACACACCACACACACCACATACACCACATACACCACATACACCACATACACCACACACACACACAAGCACCACACACACACACACACCAGCAGGCCGTTGGTGGCGTGGACGGTGATGCAGCGGGAAAAGGAGTGGTGGATAGAGAGGCCGTCCACATAGGCTGGTTCCCGGTAGCCCCCCCGCCAGTCAACGTCCCCACAGCGGTGGAAGTGGAGCGGGTAACGGCCCCTCTCCTGCTGGCCCATGTTCCTCAGCTCCAGGTGGGACAGGTGCACTGAGGTGAAGTTACCGAAGATCTGAGGAGGAACAGGGTGAGGAGCCGAGAGGGCCGAGTGTAAGTAATGCTGTGGGTATCAAATGAGGCTATTATTAACAAACGCTTACGCAAAACAGACCTCAACTGAAATTAGGAAGGAAGACTTGGATCGGGTAAGAAAAGATTTCTAGGAACTTAATAGACAAGTTCCATTGTGGAAATTTAAACACAACAACACATTTGAACAAGCCTTGAGAAAATCATCCGTCCTGGGTATCGCCTTATCCACAGGTCTCTTTTATTAAGGACATACTTGGGCAGAACTCTTTACAGTCAAACAACAAGAGCTTTTTTAATTATCTTATAAAGGGCTGCATAGGGCACGGGCCTGCATAGGGTGAATATGTAACATTATAAAGGGCAGATGTGTCTATCGCTGACACAGACATGTGTGAGTGAGGGGTATGCGTGTGAATGTTAGTCTGATTAAAAGTTCCACTGAGGAGTGCTCAGTCAGGGGTAAACAGAAATAAATAAATGAAGTGACCCCTACTGAACACCAACCATTAGGACCAGTGAGTGGTGTTTTTTAACACTTCTCAGGGGGTCACCAGGGTTGTGTTCATCAAGGCCATCCCCAGTCCATCCCCGTTTCACTGCGTGTCGCCCGAATTTGCTGCCTAGTTACCATTAGTAACAGACAGGAGACAGACGGGCAGACAGACAGGACATACACACCTTGATGTGTCCCCCGTACGTGTCGTGACCAAAGAACTGGCACTGGTTGTTTCCGTAGCAGGTGGACTGCATCTCCCCATAAATGAGAATGTTCCTGCTGAGCAGCGCCACCTCGGCCCGCATGTCCACTCCCTCCACAATCTCCCCAATGTGACTGAACTGGGGCTTCCCTGGGGGAGAAAACAGGATTATTGTCTCATTGTCTCCCAGTATGGCAAGGCAACTGCTGCAGGACTACAGGGAATGTGCTTCAAGCACTCACACACATTCAGAGTGGGGAAGGGAAATGGACAGACAGGCGGAGAGACAGAGAGGGGAAGGGCATGACAGAAGGCTTGTTCTTAAATGCCTTGGGAAGATGAGTTGTAGCCTCTGAGATCAAATAATACGCTGTACAATGATGAAAAATGGCTTCGGGGGCGGAGGGTTGCGAGTCTAGGGTGGATGATTCCGGAAAGATCTGCACGAACATTAGCATAATGGGAAGGCCTAATATCATTATATTACCATACTGTATAAAAATTTTTATCTGATGCTTGGAGGTGGAATGTTCTGCAGACCAACACAGCTTTATGACATCATCCTGTTGAAATCACCAACTCCTGAGTTGTAGGGAATTTTATTAAAAATAAATCCCTTACCAGCCACACATACAATTGAGTTTGGAGAGATAATTTCCCCTTGTTTCAGAGACATTACCCTGTGCCTTGTTATTCCATTACCCACATATCTTTAAGATCTTCTCCGAGGAGGAGGAGGATAATGAAGGTCAACATACCAATTAGTTAAAGCAATCTTCCTGATAAAATGTCAACCTTTTTTTTTTGGTCCCTCTCAAGGAAGGTTTGAGAGCCCAGAGTGTCAGAGCCGTTCCCCCTCCCATCCCCTGAAACTGACTAGGGGGGCAGGCATCTTCAGTAGATAAACCTTTCAATACAAAGTGCCCTCCAGAATTATTCGCACCCTAGGTAAATATGAACAAAAAAGGCGGTGATCTTAAAAGAATGACATGTATCTAACCTTTAACAGAGTGAAACATTTTTATATTTATTTGTAGCCAAAATCATGTTTTCAAAATATTAACATTATGATTTCCCTTCCGAGTCCTTGGGAACTCTGAAGATATCCACAACATCCTGTTTCGCCGGATGATAAACATGAAGTGACACAAGCTGAACTCCCTTAATCATGCCTCAACATGGGAAAGGCCGGAGAGAACACAAACAAAACAAGACAATCATTTGTTGACCTTCGCTGATCGGGCAAGGGTGGTTCAAAGAGGTCTACATTAGTGCAGCAATTAAGAAGTGAAAAACACCGTCGCAGCCAGAGACCTGCCCAGAGCCCGCGGGCCTCTGCCAGGAGGTCCTCAAGCTACAATCAAGAACTCTAGAGGGTCTGGCACAAGGATGTAAAGGGAGGGTGCATAAGGAGGGTGCATAAACTGCTAAATGGGGGGGTGCTCTTAACTGTTGCAGGCATACTTTCAAGTAAGTACAATGTGCTTCAGTAATACCAGACAAGAGTTGGAGAGAAAACCCACGGGACAGTAGATCTCTAGGAACAGGGTTGGGCAGCCCTGGTTTGGGCAGCCCTGGTTTAGGCTTCACACAACCTCCCAATGCACTTCTGCTGGTTGGTGGACTAACTGACCTATGAACTCCACATCCCACGTACTCCGTCCACTGTTAGAACTCAGACGATACGAGAAACCGAGAGACAAAATGGAGAAAAACAACCTGAACATCCCAGTCGCCTCTCAGGTGAGATTTAAAGAGGTTGTGCGGAAAAAAAGGATTTAGAAGTCAATTATCATACGTCCCTTCTCTACACCCTGTCAAGTTAAAACATCCCTGTGAAACTCAATTCCAAGACTTAGATGGATGTATAAAGGTTTTAACTCACCTTGAATTCGAACCTGCCTGCTGGTGCAGTGGGGACAGGGGAGGAGGGTAAACTCCTCCGCCTGATGCATGGAGTAGTCAGTACTGGCAACCACAATCTGGTCCCCGGGTTGCCAGGTGTGCGCGTCGTCCTGCAGGTTGAGGACCACCTGGTCCACGGCGTCGATCTGGAAACCAGAAATGGGAAAACCTGGACGAGCGGAAATAAGATGGGTTGCATTATCCGTTTTGTAGAGAATATCAAATAACTAATGGCAACACTGGAAGTAGTCCTACTCTAACAATGTAATAAACCGATGTGTGGTACTTTATTTGGCATATAGTACATTCACATGAAACTGAGCCTTGTATTATTGTATGAGCGAATAAAACAATAGATCTTTGTAGTAGTGTCAACTGTCTGACACTTCTCCCCCCCAAAATGATCTTTGATCCTCAGATCGTTAGACATAGATTTAGCTATTTCATAGTTTTTGGGTTGTGCTGAAAAAAAAAATGGAGTGAGATTAGGGGGGAAATCCTGGTACACCTCTGGTACACCTCTGGTACACCTCTGGTACACCTCTGGTACACCTCTGGTACACCTCTGGTACACCTCTGGTAACCCTCCAAATAGAACTGAAAGATGGGAGACCCTGAGTGTAGTTTTGTGTTGAATCTCACTGCTTCAGACAATCCATGTTAGTAAGTGACTAGCATGGCAACACTTATATAATGCCCTCTAATGCGGATACACAGGAGACATAACTACGAGCCATTAGAACAACAGTCATATCAGCAAGCACGGGATAAAATGTGAGCCAAAGACTTGATCCTGACCGTTCCTCCATTCACTGTAAGCGGTGACCGAGAAGCCCACCCCGTCCACGGTGGTGAAGTTCTTCCGGGCCAGCGCCTTTCCACCTGTGTCATGGTTCTCGTGTTCCCGCACGTCCTCGGAACACGAGCCTTTGCCTCCACCAATCACGGACACCAGGGCCCAGGCCTGCCTAGCAACAGACAAACAGAGGGAGAGTGAGAGACAGACAGACCTTTGTGGTAGTTAAGCAATGAAGGTCAGACTTCAAGCATCCGGGCAGATACCGCGTCATACCGTGAACTAATTTGGAATGAGCAGTTGTGTTGTCATATAGCGACATTGCATGAGACGGACAGAAGACATTATAAATGATAATATAACGTGTGCAGATTGTATAATAATACAATCATAAAACTCAGAATTACGGATAGGTCATTTAGCAGGCGCTCTTACCCAAAGTGTAAGTTAACTGGCCTTCTTCAGGTACAAATTCACTCAAAATGGCTCCATTACATGGCTACTGTCATTTACATCTACAGTGGGACAGTTGACACAAGCCCAAGTGCCAAGTTGGACCAGTGTGTGTCAGTTTTCCCATGTTTATTTCATCAGTGTGTCACCGCTGGTCAATCACCCCCTCGCTCACCCCCTCGCTCCCCCCCTCGCTCCCCCCCTCGCTCACCCCCTCAATAACAGTTGGCCCAACTCCGCCCCCCCCCCAAGGCTCCACGATCGTCGCTGTACTTGCTTTCTGGCGGGCGAGAGAGTGAAACCAAAACCAGTGAGCCACAACCCCCCGGGTCCTCCCGGTTTCACCACACAAAGTAGGGTGATGCAACAGACTGACAGCCCGGTGCTGGAGGCCCTCGCCGCTCCGGGGGGCCCCGTCCAATAAGACCACATGTTATTAACGCTACTTATGATGTCACTGTGGGCGAGGTTCTGAGATAGCTGAGGGAGTCCCACTGGAGAAAAAGGCGTTGGGAAATCAACAGGAAATTCACGTCATTCTGGGCAGATGCATAAGGGTTGGTCAAATGAAGTGTGTGACTGAACAGACGTGGTCAGCACACAGTGTGTGTGTGCGTGTGTGAGACAGAGTGTCGTACAGCCTGCTGGTCCCCTTTGTTCTGGGTGTTGAGCGGCGGTCATCACAGGGGTTAGAGGTCAGTCGGTCGGTCAGAATCAGCATAGCCTCAAAACAATAAGCTGTCAACACCTTCGGCGAAACCGCTATGTTGACAGCTAAATCAGCGCAGTCTTGCGTCATCGGACGACCTGCTAGAAATCCCAATCACACAACTGGTCCAGTCGTTCTCTTGAATCGTCACATAACCTCCTATTGACTGGTAGCCTTTTTAAACGGTGTGTATGAGGCACGGCTCTCTGTGGAGGCTAATGACTGATAACCTTTTTAAGCGGTGTGTGTTGAGGCACGGCTCTCTGTGGAGGCTAATGACTGATAACCTTTTTAAGCGGTGTGTGTTGAGGCACGGTTCTCTGTGGAGGCTAATGACTGATAACCTTTTTAAGCGGTGTGTGTTGAGGCACGGCTCTCTGTGGAGGCTAATGACTGATAACCTTTTTAAGCGGTGTGTGTTGAGGCACCCCTCTCTGTGGAGGCTAATGACTGATAACCTTTTTAAGCGGTGTGTGTTGAGGCACCCCTCTCTGTGGAGGCTAATGACTGATAACCTTTTTAAGCGGTGTGTGTTGAGGCACGGCTGGTCCTAATATCACAAATGAGGACCAACAGGCCATCAGGAGATCAGAGTGACCACTATCTACACAACGAAATCAAAAACAGGAACCATCTGTCAAATGAGCCTCATTCCCAGCAGCTATAAGTCAGTGTGTGTGTGTGTGAACGCCAAGTTCTACACTATAGTAAAAACAAAATGTCCTCTGTGTATTTCCTGCAGCGGTCACACTGAGTGTCCTCTCCTGAATCCACCCAAGGTCAAGTTCCTTAAGCAACAAAAGGCAGACAATGGAACCACAGACTACCAGGACTCTGAATGGGTTTGATTTTTGATTAAGACCTGCCTTGTACTTTTAAAAAGTACAGTTACAGTTCCTATTCCACATTGGCGCTGTCCACATAATTCATTTCTTAGAACTTACCGTTTTTTTTTTACAATTTGTCAGGAAAAGGAGAGCGTCAAACCCCGTCCTCTATCCCACATCCCACATCCCACATCCCACATCCCACACCGAATTCCCCTGCTTGTACTGGTCTCACATACATCTGATCGTTACCTGTACTTCAGGTTGTACTTCAGGTTCATCGTTACCTGTACTTCAGGTTGTACTTCAGGTTCATCGTTACCTGTACTTCAGGTTGCGGACAAAGGCGCTGTCCAGCAGCCTCTGAATGGTGATCTTGGTCTCGTTCTGGAGGCTCTTGACGGCGGAGTCCCCCACGGCCAGCGTGACGATGCGCCCCGCCGGCAGCGACCGGAGCAGCAGGGAGAGATTCAGGCTGTCGTTCCGCGACTCGTGAGTGTCGTAGCGCTCGCTGAACAGAACCGCGGCCGTGTCCTGGTCCACCACGCGCAGGTTGATGCCCCGGCTGAAGTTGCGCTGGAAGGCGTAGCCGCCGGTGGCCAGGCCGGACGAGGGAACGGTGCGGGTCAGGAGGGTCCAGGAGAGCCTCTCGGCGCCGTGGAGCTCCAGCGTGGCGCCACCGCGAACCCCGAGGAACTTGCGCCCCAGCTCGGGCACCTCCGGCGCGGCCCGGTCGTCGGACCGGCCCAAGAGGGCGATGGCGGCCCGGGAACGGTAGCGGCACCGCGGGGCACCGATGTGCAGCGCACCCCCATCTTCAATCAGCACGTGCCGCGTTCTGAGCGTGATGTTCTTGGAGCCCTCCTTGTCGTCCGCAAAGACCACTCTGCCTGGTGGGGGGGAGGGGGGGGCAGGGCAGAGACACGTCCCAGGGTCACTTCCTCTTTGCATTGTCATTGGCTGAATGTGTGTGAATCTGAGCTAACCGAAAGACAGCCCTCGGTCAGTGAAAGGATCTAACCCACCTCCTGACTGAATGGTTAAGGAGTGAAACGTGGCAGACGAGTCCAATCGAAAGAGATCTCCCCTCCGGACGACCACGGCCCTTTCGGGGTTGTGACCCGGGTTCCAGCCTCTCAGTAAGGGGCTGTGGTCTGGACAGTTCTCTGTGAAGTCAGACATGACCCGTGAACGACAGCATCACTGACGGCACACACAAAAGTAGAAGCAACAGGTTTTCCTAGATAATTATAGTCGAGCCTCAGTGCTTCCTGTGAAGCAGGAAGAAGAGGTGTTGTTGTGTGTGTATTGACAACGGCCAACGATACAATTCTATGTGCTTTGAAGTAGTTATTAGTAAATGAATTCCATTCAATTTCACACACTTCGCCATATTATATTTAGACATGGGGTGACGACTAAAGTTCATGTAACAGTTTCTTCACATTTCTTCACCAGATTTCCTCTGGCCAACTCACAAGTTGTTAATTATAGTACAGGAAATTCTTGCTACTTTTCATTGTATTATTGTGTATTTATTGTAGTGTTATATAGTGTTTTCACAAGCAAATGCCGTCTCTTTGGAAAAGCCCCTCTTCAGTTAAGACTATTTCTTTAAATACTGTGTAATATATATTTATATATACACACAAATACACACGAATATCCTTTGATCATCCTTAAATATCTCTCAAACTTAATTGGCGTCCGCATGTGCCAAATTCAACTGATTGGACATGATCTGGAAAGACCGGAATCTGTCTCTATAAAAAGGTCCTACACTTCACAGGGCAAGTGTGAGCGATGAGGTCCATGGAACTCTCCACTTCAGCTCGTAGCGTTTTCTTAGGTTAAATACGACTTTTCACTGTAGTGTGTGTGTGTATATATATATATATGTATATATGTATATATATATATATATATATATATATATATATATATATATATATATATATATATATATATATATATATATATATATATATATATATATATATATATATATATGTGTGTATATGTGTATATATATATATATATATATATATATATATATATATGTATGTATACAAAAGGGCATTC
>JACXGK010009385.1:0-13071 GCA_016801125.1 Novumbra hubbsi
AGGCCATCGGCAGACCTTTAGAAACACAAATGAAGTAAAAAAAAAACATCTTTACAAAGTTGTATAATTTCTTTATGTAATACTGTGTTATTGACACTGAACACATGGATTCTGGTGGACAAATAGGTTTTTAAGATGGTCTCAATAGAAATAGTGTCTCATAAAATAAGATACAGTTATTGTGATATAATTGAGAAATCAGTTTACCTGAACCACTTATGGGGTTCTTGATTACACAATATATTTACAATAACTTAAGTTGTTGTGATACAAAAGACATCATGTCCATGTAAAATGATGATAAAATACTCACCAGTAACCTGTATGTGGACTGGTTCACTGTACTGGGTGTAGTAGACAGGGTATCCTCTCACAGCTCTACACCAGTACTGTCCTCCATCAGAGACACTGACCTGGCTGAGTGTGTAGGAGGATCCATAGGTTGTAGCTACTGGTTGCAATTTTTCTGTGTGTCTGTTCCAGTAAAACCTCCATCCAGAAGACTCTACAGCACAGGTCAATGTGTATGTCCAGTCTGTGTAGTCTGATATGTCACACTGCAGAGTAACAGTCTCTCCAGAGTAGATGGGACTTTTAGGAAAAACAGTCACTGAGGCTGTAGGCAGATCTTTACAAACACAAGTAGAGTCAGAAAACCCAGCTTTACAAACTATTATCTTTCCTTTAGATAATAATGTATTAATGACAATAAAGATATAAATACTGGTGCACAAAACATGTTTTTAAGATGGTCTCAATATGAATGGTGTTTCATAAAGAAATATACAGTTATAGTCATACAATTGCATTTTTTTACATACATTTGTTTACCTGAACCACTGATGGGGTTCTATTCATGACAATAGATTTCCAATATTGTTGTGATACAAAAGACAACTTATAATATCCTAGATTAACTCCAACTCCACCGTGTTTCACTGTAGGTATGATGTTCTTTTCTTTGAAAGCTTAATTTTGTTGTCTGCAAACATTGTGCAGATGTGACCTGCTAAAAAGCTCTAGTTTTGACTTAGCCTCCCGGAAGGATTGTGGCTTGTCATTACGCATTTTAGCAAATCCCAGTCTGACTTTTTTATGGGTTTTTTTATGGGTCTTCTGTCTTCTTCCATGGAGCCCACTTTTGTTCAAAAAGTGACAGATGGTGCGATCTGAAACTGACATACCTTCAGCTAGAATCTCTTAGTCAGTAATCCTTGGTTCTTTTGCTACTATTTACACTTTCCTTCTGTTCAATCTGGGGTTGACTTTCCTCTTGCGGAAAGCACAGTGACTACTTTTCTCCATTTAAGCTAAATGAATGATTACAAGATTGGAGACGTGTAATATTAATTAAAGAAACAAATTAGTTTAAACTATCATAAAAATGTTCTTTTTTCCAGCAAATTTTTCCAGGACATTTTAGAATATCTTTGTAGAAATAATTCATATGTTTTCCTGGCTTTGATCTATAACTCTAGTAGACTTATCAATGAGCATGTTAAACACATGTTTTATCATGGCTGTGCTGAATCATAAACACATAGAGGTATAATCAAATGAATAAATGTCTACATTACAATGAGCTTGATCACGGTAGATGAGGGTATTCAGCACTATAACAAAAACATAGAAAGTCATTACAGTACAGGAGTAATACAGTAATGTAAACTATGCAGTAGTAATTGAGTAGTACTCTTAACCTTAGTGTACAATGCGCTGACAACAAGCATACAAATACAAAGTCAGTACTTACAGAGTAGTTCATAGAGCCAGGAGAGATCCATTCTGTCTTGGTGAGTAATTCTCTGCGGTTCTTCTTAAGAAGCCCTGTACATCTAACAAGATGTAATATGAAAACGTCATCATGTGACAACGATGTCAGAAGATGCTTTTGTCTTAAATACATCAAAGAGTCAATGAGAAAGAAAAACATAATACATTTTTTGAAACATTTCAGCCACACCATTATGTAAGCCATACCATTTATGTCAAAAGATAAATATAATATAGCAGAAATGATTGTCAACATATTGCAGTCAAATTCAGTACTTTTTCCAGATATCACAGAATTACATTTTAAAGGTACTTATGACGTTTTGGTTAGTCACATATAAAAAGAGAGACATTGCATAGAAATGATTAAATACTATGAGTGTTACATTCTCCCATTAGATTATTTTCAGACCAACTTCTCCTTTTGATTGGCTACACAGCCTCAGATTGGTTGGTTCAGCATTATTAAAAGAGGATGTAACAAGAATTGAGACTTGAGTCTTAGACATACCACAGAAGGGCCCATATTTTTTTTATTTATAAGCCCGTTTCCGAAAAAGGTTGGAATGCTGATTTGTATTTATTTTGTTGTGTCGTGTGTGGGAAAAACCAAGAAGTTCTGTTCATTCCTTTCCTGTCGTGATATTAATTATATCCCATTTTACTTTGCAGACTACGAGTAAAAAAATGAATCAGCTAGCTTGTGGGATACAAACATAGGGCGAGATGTATTGTGTGTACACATATAACTTGAGCGATTTCATTTATTCTCCAGAGCACTTCTATGACACAAGACAAGCAGGTTGTGTGAGGGCCTTAACATCTCGGGTCAATTTGGTCCGCCAACTTAATGAGGGTAAACTAAATGTTACCATAACACAAGGGCCGATAATGGTCTCAAGTGTGCTCCAAGGGATCGAGAAAGCTTTGCTATGTTCTGCGGAGTTTTGCATTTCGACAATCTTTTGAAAGTACCTTTCCATATATTGTGGATTCTGATTTCTGATGGTAAATATATATTGATGATGCAATATGAAGTACTGCCCCTTTGTATTGAAACAGGTATATTCTAGTGAAATGCAAAAAGAAAGATTATACAACAACTGGGACTTTGCAAAAGAAATACACTTCCCTTCTATTACCCAACCTGTCACGAAATATCTTTATACTGAAAAGCTAACCACTTGATGTGGCTGAGTGATAAGAAAAATATGTTGCTCATATGTTTGTCCAATGCGAACTTCCTTTGGTGGAATTATTGTATGATAACTGGAAGGAAACTGGAGTGATAGGAAACATATAATACAATGGAAGTGCACAGTGACTGGGTTGTAGTCAGGCTTTATTTTTACACAAGAAGTATATTTTCTGCCTTGTAATGCTTTGTTTCATTTAATTTATTTGTAATGTATAAATGTATATGTATTGAGTCTCTTGGGTGTTGCTACAATAAAGCACGGTCTAAAATAAAACTTGGATGTCATCAAATGTGTTAGAAAGAAAAGAATGCATACACTAGATGTAAGATCTAATGTGTTATAATTATAGCTTTTTATTACAAATGTATTATTTAACTCATTTATTTAAGTGTTTATGCAATCTGGTGGAAACCACATAATATTTAAATAAATTAATTTAAGAGTAGCTCAAGAGTATGTCACTTTAAAAAGTCCCCAGAAGTTAGGGCATGGGGATCTCCGTATACATTTAAGGAAGTGGACATTATTGGTTGGCGTCAGCATACTTATCTTTTTGCTTTCAGAGTAGATGTTGCAGAGTTAATGTTGTAAGATTTGTCAAAAATAGCCCTTTATGTAAACAATTTTTTCCAGTGAGGGCGCCTGACCACAATTGTTCTAGAAATGAAAGCGAATGGTAGTTGGTAATGGTTGTCGTGTATACTACCTTGTCTCCCCAGTCCTGGTGCATTATTGGTTATCGTGAGGTGCTTCCAGAGCCACAGCATCAGCGTACTCTGATGTCTTATTTGTTTTCGCTACATTCTCGTTGTATGTCGGCTGTCGCGGTTAACATTGGTTTATGCTTTTGTATCTTGATTTTGCTTGACTGTCATTTTAAAAAGCCCATCATCTACCTCCTGCGCCTTAGTTCACCTTCTTAGGAAGCCTCACAGTATAACGCACCCAACATGGATCAAGCAGGGGCTCCATACGACCCGTCAGTTACGGTGAAAGTGGCAGAACACGGGGAGATGCTTGCTAGCCTCGGAGCTGCCATGGCCCAGATTGTGCAGGCTATACAACGCCTTGAGGTATTGTGGATTATTTTAGTTAAGATTAGATATTAGATGTGTGTGTGCTATTAGAAGCAAACTGTGCCAGTAGGGCGTATACTCTGAAATTAGCCAGCTGGGGGTCGTAAATATTAATAAGTACATTCCAGAGTTAGGACTATAAATCAAGAGATTAGAGGCAAGGACATAGCATGTATAGGAAGACAGGTTTATGGCCTTTTTTAGCTGGACCCACAGATGCAGACAACAAGGAGGATGGAAACAAGAGCAAGCCAAGGTCAGATCTACTGGTGCCAGCCTACCCCCTCAACTGTCTTCTTCGTCGGCCTCCGAGCCCATCAGAGGGCCCCACGGATGGAGATGGGGTCTGCCAGACGGAACACGCCCAGGAAGCGCGCTCTGCAATTTCGATACAATGACTGAGGGGGGAATAGGCTACATAAAATGTGTCCGATGTGAACGGACTTCAGATCTTCTTGGCTGTATTTTGGGGAACGATCTCCAGATATATCTGTAATAAAGGCGTTTACTTTGGAAATAGCTGACCGTGTGGACATTCTCTGATTCAGGACTCAGGGAAGTAGTTTGAATTCTACAGTATCCCGCAACACGGACCCACAGCCTTCGGCGGCTAACCCTCACCCACACGGCCTTGCGCGCCAGTCCTGTCCCTACCCAGGGACAACAACGGACAGGCGTCACGCAGTCAGGGCTTCCTCCTTCAAATAGAACTCTACTTTAACACCAGACCCGGGAAGATTTCCGAGGGGGAGAAGGTGGCTGCCCTGATATCCTGCCTGTCGGGGAGAGCGTCGGAATGGGCCAACGGCGTGTGGCGAGCGGGACAACTACGAGGCCTTCACACGTCGATTCCGGGCCGCCCCGAAGGCAGAGAGGCGGGTGAACCCCTCTTCCGCCTCCGACAAGGGCGTCGGAGCGCTCAGGACTTTGCCCTGGCAGCCGGGTTGGGCATGCATCTAGGTATCGCCGGGCGTCCACAACAAGGCGGGGAGCGAGCAGACGGGACGCTCCAGAGTCATCCCAGCGGCATATGCACCCGGTCACCTTCCCTCAGCTACAACTTCCCCCCCCCCGGCTGTCCGGCGCTAGTGGACTCCGGGGCACCGGGGAACTCTATTGACCGGGGGGTGTTGGCTCCATCGCTAAATCTGACACTTCACCATATCTCACCTGTTTCCGGTTGTCCCTCCGTAACCCCGCCACATGCTGGTCTAGGTGGGTTCTCACGGGGTGGTCGCGGGAGTGTCAGGCGAGGTGCCGTGGAGTTTCAGTATGTGTTGCCTTGGTGAAAAGTCCAACTGATGCTTCCACTGTGCGTATTCCCTCCCGAGTATCGGGACGTCCCGTAGGTGTTCCCACGCACACAGGCCAGTGAATGACCACCCCATCGACCGGGGGAAAAAGGACCTGTTTATCCCTTGTCGCAGCCGGAGGCAATGGCTACCTACGTCTCCGAATCGCTGAGTTAGGGAGCCACAAGGCCCTCCGCTTCGCCCAGTTTATTTTTTGTAAAGAAGAAGGACGGGGGTTTGCGCCCATGCATTGATTATAGAGCCTTGAATGTGGTCACGGTCAGATTTAGTTACCCCCTGCCGTTGATTTCCTCGGTGATAGAGTCCATGCATGGTGAGCGCTTCTTCACCAAATGAGACCTTAGGAGCGCTTACAATCTTGCGGGTAACAGGAGAGGAGACGAGTGGAAAACTGTATTCAGTACAACTTCGGGGCACTATGAGTATCTTGTTATGCCAAATGGTTTGATGAATGCTCCCTCAGTCTTTCAGTCCTTCATGGACGATATTGTTTAGGGGACTTGCAAAGCCAGTACCTAGAGTGCATCCGAGCGGCGTGGAGACTGAATTCTCGTCAGGCCAGATGGGCCCTCCTGTTTACCAGGTAGAATTTGACCATGTCCTATCTGCCTGGCACTAAGAATGTCACGCTCTGTCCCATGCTTATGATACAGTAGAGAGATGCGTCAAAATGATTCCCGTGATATCTAGGTACCCGTGGCTGTTTTGGAAACATTTAGTAGTAGAGGAAGATTTCTCACTGACTGCAGGAGGTATTGCATGTTAAACTGAGAGCTCCCTCTGCTGGTGAGAGATGGCGGTGTATCAGCTGGTCGCTCATGTATATCTAACAGTTCATTTCATCCCAATATAACAAATCACACCAAAATACATGGACCTGCTAGTCTTTTACAGACATGAACCTTCATAAATCTGCACATGAAAGTAAAGTGTCTAAATGTATTAAATGTTTGCTGAAGTGGAAAGAAAATCCATAAATACTGTAGGGAATCATTGTGCTGCAAAACACAATGAATCAGTATAATTTTCTACAGCTTTTGTAAGACAGTTGACTGAAAATGAAAGATACTATATCAAGTGCAATGACACATAACAATATATCTTAACAAATTCTTACTCACTAAAACAATGTTCATCTGGATTGAATTATGTCATGAAAAACAAGGTCTGAGATGTGCAGCCAATCACTGACCTCAATGCAGTCGATATTCAACACACATATAAAGACCAACAATGAGGTTAGAGAAAACACTTAGTCAAGCAAGTAAAGACGTTTGTTTTTTTGGTGGTCATTTATGTTGCTGTACAGATGGTAATTTTATTAGAAACATAATGGAGTGATCAATTTGAATTTCCAGGTTTGAATTATGCCTAGTTCCCAAGAAAACTTAGCTTGGCTGTGTGTTACTGTTGATCTTTATTGACTTTTTGTTCACTTTTTGTTTGCATTTAATGTAACCTGCCTATGTCTAGAGCCTACTGCTATACACATCATTGCATTTATAATTTATTTTTGCATAACGTAATTTATTTTTGAATGTATTTGTTTAAAGAGCATCAGGAACAACATGTGTTTTTGTATGTATAAATGTAAAATGTTTTAGTCAGTCAAGTTTGACTGATATTACCACTGTTAGCATATATCTATTTATATACATATATATATATATTTATATATATATATATATATATATATATATATGGTTTGAGTCTGAATGCTAAAAGCGGTGGAATATGAGACCAAATAAACAGCTATGACACCACATCACTTTCGATTGCCTTTAAACTGCACTTTGCCATATTGCATTCACCATGAACCACCCGCTGGTACATTATTGCTGTAGAGTGAGCAAGATCATACTTTGAATCCCATTACTGAGTGAATACATGTGCTTCCATGTAATTTGTTTTTGCCAAAGTGAAATTATGCTAATTTTATTTTATTGGATTACCATGTGCTTCTGCAGAATATTTCAGTAGAACTATATGAACCAAAACCATTCAACCTGGTGGATGAAAACAAATATTGAAAACAAATTGAAAACGAAAGAGCAAAAATATTGTAAAAAAACAAAAGCCGTTGCAAGATAACAAAAAGCGTATAATACTTCTAAGTTGATCAATTAATTTACTAATATTTCATTTAATCATTTGAATGACATGAGGAAAAAGTGAAAGATCAAATAAATCCTCCATTATCATTACCCCATGTCATTTATAAAGGAACATATTATTAAAAACTATCTGTTGATAGAATACTGTAGTATGATACAAATCATTCAAGTATGTGATATTGTTGTGTGTGTGTGTGAGTGGGATGTGTGTGACACATTTCGGTTGCATGTCTGTGTCTACAGGGAATGTTGGCGCATAAATCACATTCATGTTCCCTGGTTGTTCCTGCTCCTCAACTGACTGTGTTCATATCCCTCAAGGACCTGAAACGTATCAGCATGCAGATTTTGTTAGGAGACACGTAAATATGCTCTAACATCAAACCATTAGAACCATACACTTTAATACTGGGGTCTCAAACCTGTTCCACGGAGGGCCGAGTGTCTGAAGGTTTTCACTCTCACCTTGTACTTGATTGATTAATCATGTCACTGATTGGTTAGGTCTACCTTTATCTGGTTATTTAGGTCTGAACGTGGAACCAATTTACAGGAAAAAAATAAAAACTTCAGACACTCCGTGGAACCGGGTTGAGACCCCTGCTTTAATAGATAGGGTCTTGTCTTACTGTGGACTGCGGTGGTCTTTACTGGAGAATAGACTGATTCTGACTCTGGTGGGGGTGTTGATTCTGTAGTAGATGGGAATAAAACATAAGAATATATTAGTTATATCCTGAATATTATCCAGCTATTCAACACGGGTTAAAGAGGCATGGGTTTATGAATGGGGAAAGATGAAAATAGTTTTTCAGTCTTACTTCGGTTTGTTTGTGTTTTGGCAATCTTTTTCAGGTCAATCTCAACATAGGTTACATCAACTGATCCAGATGAAGCTGTCAATGGACATTTACAGGTAAATAATCAAGTGAAATAGCATATTGTCTGTTGTGTGTCTTGGTCCAAAACTACAGAAACACAAATTCAAATTGGACTGACTGTCAACATGTCTTACTTGTTGGTTTCACTGTCGTAATCTCAGATTAGACAGAATTTTTATTTAGATCAGTATCATTTGTTTTTATTATTCTGATTTATGTCAGTGATAAACAAATGTATTAATGTATGACACGGTTGAGTCACCTTTCTTTTTCTTGTCCATTTTCTTGTGTTGAATCTGGGCATATGTCACATCACCTGACATACCAGGAGCCGAAACACCACCAGAATCTGATTGATATTATATAACCACAATCTGTAATTGTTGGTTGTAAAGTTGATGCAGTCAAGCCCGAAAAGTTCCTAAATAATTGCATAGTACAGTGTGTCATGGAAGTGGCAGATTTTAGATGTTATCATATTGGTCCAAGAAGAGGCAAGGGGTGAGTTATCTTCTCAGCTCTCCTAAAGACATTGAATACTGTGACATGTTACACTGAGTTGGTGGTTAAGAGTCAGTGTCTCAGGTTACAGATAGAAGCCTGGGCTGAGAGACTGGCCATACTACTGACCTGTATACCCAGAATCAAGACACTGAACCTGGGTAGATCCTTGGTCCAGTTGGGGGTCCTGGTTGGTGCTCTGGAGATGGATGCGCCTACATGGACAGAGACACTAATGAAGACACACAGACAATTTGTTATCGTGTAAATCTATTTTGTTCAGAGGCACATGTACTTACCAGAATATTCTCTTAGAACAGGAACCTGTAAAAAATAATACACAATAAGTTTAGGTCATAACTATGTTTTGAACTATTGTCTTTTAAATATAACCCATAAAGACAAGAAGAAAACTAAACCTTTGTTGTTTCTATATCGACAGAACAAGACCAGGAATAAGGTCAGTAGAACAGCAGCAACAACCAGAACCACAAACACTCCTACTAGTTCTGATGTAGAGGATCCAGGATCTATGATAGAAGAGAACAGCACAACATCATGAGATGCAGAATCAATAGATACATTCACAGTAAATAACATTAATATATAAACTAGGGGCAGATTACATCATGCGTTCTATACAGAATAGACATTTGTGTTGAGAAAACCTCCAGGACAGTAGAGTCTATTGTTGTTACCAAATCACTGACTACCACCGATATACAGGCATGTTAATCACAATACAAAATTGTCAGTGCTTGAGAAATCACGGACAGCAAGACACTAATCATAATATATTGTCACCAGTACATTACAAATTCAGACTACCACTGACATAGACACTCTAGTCATACCTGACATGGTCAGTTGTACAGCATCACTGGTGTTGGAGAACTTGTTTCCCTTTACACCCATACAGGTATATGACCCAGTATGAGATGTGTTGACTGTGCGGATTCTGTACTCAGGCTTTGTGTCCTTGTAAACAGATTGACCGTTCTTATGAAAGTCATACTCCCAGTCAGTGTCTCCTCCCCTCTGTACAACACAACTCAGATTGACAGTCTCTCCTCTGGACATCTGGGTCCCGTTGGGTTGGAGGGTCAGAACAGCCTTAGGTCTGTCTGTACCAAAACAACACAGACAACTGAATAAACAGGCACGTAATTTTTTAAATATTAGTGTACATCACATTAGTAAAGCTTTGCATGAGCTACAATTCAGGAGAGTAAGGGGACTAAATATTATGACCAAGATTACATTATGTTCGTGTTAGACAGCAATCAATTAAAATGCAACAAGCTTGGACTCACCAGTAACCTGTATGTAGACTGGTTCACTGTACTGTGTGTATTAGACTGGGTCTCCTCTCCCAGCTCTACACACATATCCTCCTGTGTCAGTAGGACCAGCAGGACTTAGAGTGTAAGACTCTTCAGTAGTCCCACTTCCTGATAGGGGCTCTACAGAGTAGGACTTGTCCAATAGAGAGGGTAACCCAGCTCTGTAGGAAACAGTCTTGTACCAGGAGAATCTCCAGTCTGTAGACGTCTCATTGACTTTACAACTCAGAGTCACTGGGTCTCCGGTGTTCAGCCACTGAGGAGAGATACTCAGGACAGCCTTGGATTGATCTGTGTTGTGACAAAATGGGATTCTAAATGGCAATTTTTGTTTTGTCATTAAGATGTTTACATTATAAGATATCCTTACCTGTCATGATCATTTGTACAGCATTACTGGTGTTGGAGAATTTGTTTCCCTTTACACCCATACAGGTATATGACCCAGTATGAGATGTGTAGACAGGACTGATTTTGTACTCAGGCTTTGTGTCCTTGAAAACCGATTGACCATTCTTATAAAAGTCATACTCCCAGTCAGTGTCTCCTCCCTTCTGTACAACACATCTCAGAGTGACAGTCTCTTTACTAAACATCTGGGTCCAGTTGGGTTGGAAGGTCAGAAAAGCCTTTGGTCTCTCTGTACCGAAACAGACAACTGAATGAACAGACATGATTTGGAATGTATTAATATACCTACATTATTTCTATAGCTTTATGTGAGCTACAATTAAAGTAGTAGAGTAAGGTGACTAATTATTATGACCTATAATATGTTACGTTTGTTTTAGAAAGCAAACATTTACAATACAACATGCTCGGACTCACCAGTAATCTGTATGTGGACTGGTTCACTGTACTGGGTGTAGTAGACAGGGTCTCCTCTCCCAGCTCTACACCAGTACTGTCCATCATCAGAGACACTGACCTGGCTGAGTGTGTAGGAGGATCCAGAGGTTGTAGCTACTGGTTTAGAGTCTTGTCTGTGTCTGTACCAGTAAAACCTGAATCCAGAAGACTCTACAGTACAGGTCAGTGTCACACTGTCTCCTGTGAATACATCCTGTTGGTCTGAACTCAGTGTGGCCATTGGCTGATTAGCTGTTGGTGTTTAAAAAGGTTTGAGTGGATAACTTAATCACCACTATGAATTTATAAAAATAGGATAAACACTATTGGAATAGTAAAACTCACCAGTGACACTGATGTAGAGAGACTGTATTGTTCTTCTCCCCTGACAATTATACTGACTCACCTGGTCAGACAGAGATGGTGATGGTTCTAGAAGATAAACCAGGACTGTGTTTTTTTATTTCTGTACCACCAGTATGTCCAGTCTGTATAGTCTGATATGTCACACTGCAGAGGAACTGTCTCTCCAGAGTAGATGGGACCCTTAAGAGACACTCACTCAGGCGTATCTATAGAAACACAACTATGAATGAAAAGATACACCGTTACAGCAACAATCCTTGTTGATCTTGATCAAAGTATGACCTTACCTTTGTAAGTAATTTTGGAGGCAGATTAATAATAGACCAGATTTTTCCATATACCTTCAGTTTGACAATTAATCAACTCAAAATCAATTTGGACACTTATGAACCATTGCGAGATGTACAGACAGGACTGATTTAATACCCAAGGTTTGCATCGTAGTAAACTCATTGACTCATTATAAAGTACAATTCCCAGTCAGTCTCCTTTTTGTAGGACACATCTGATTGAGACACTCTCTCTAGTGAATCTAGGACAGTTAAGCTCCAGGGTCAATGCCAGTCCCAGACGTTTTTGAGGCCCCAAGCAATATTTGATTTGGGTGCCCACTCTCATAGTGGCTATCAAGCATTACAGGGGGTCCTTATAGGGGTCATGTTGCTTATTTTACCTACACAAACAAAACCATCATAGCACAATAACCTACAGTATCAGACACAAAACTGAAAATATTTTGACTTCTCATGAACATATGCACAACTAAATCACCTATTTAGTAAATATGAACATACAAAATAAAGCAAGCTTGGCAATGAGGATGAAGCACAGGGATATTGAGGTTTGATCAAATGTCTATCTACAGTAGATGTGGGTATTCAGTACTACAAAAACCAAGTCATTACAGTGCAGAAATAATACAGTAAACAGTATTAATAAAATAGTAATTTATAAACTGTGATGTAATTAGAGTATTAATGTTAAATTGAGTACACTCTGTGTTCATAACAAACATGCAAACACAAAGTCAGTAGTCAGAGTAGAACACAGACAGGTGTGAATAATTTGGTCTTGGTGACGAGTAATTCTCGGAACAGTTCTTTGTAAAGAAACCACGTAACTTCCTACAAGACAAGAGTCTGGTTAGGACAACCCTTCTCACAATCACACAGACAAGAGACATTCAATCTAGAAACCTTAACAAAAACTGGAATAAACCATTTTGTATCAGATTACATTATGTTTTATTTTCATATTACCTTCTTATGGTTGGCCAAAAGGCTTCACCCTGGTTACATTCTAACTGTTAACAGAACAAAGAGACCCAAGAGCTTAGGCATTGTGCCCTCCATACATTAGTAGATTTCAATTAGAAACCCATCTTACATGATATATCTATATACTGGTATTTAAAGAGCTTTCCTTCAAAAGCCTGATTCATATATTAGTGGAATGATCAGCAATCATTCAATGTCAGCACCTCCACCCAGACACTACTTCAAACTAGCTTCCTGTGACAAAAGAAGGTATATTAACGTTTGCTACTGTCCGAGTTCAGTAAGGACTTGGTCACACAGGTGGTTATGTACCAAGTCCTTCTATTAACAGCAAAACATGACCAACAGGCACATCAGAATCCATTAAAAGTGTAACAAA
>JACXGK010009386.1:0-19971 GCA_016801125.1 Novumbra hubbsi
CCCATGTAGCCAGTGATCAGGTTAGCCCCATGTAGCCAGTGATCAGGTTAGCCCCATGTAGCCAGTCAAGCCATATAAGACAGTAGTAATGGGCTGTCACCGTGCTCCGCCCTGCCATTGATTCCTGTTTAAAAGGCTGTGGTTAGTCAATAGCACCTCCTCCTTGTCCAATGCCTCTATTTACTCATAAAGTGGTGAGCAGTGACAGGCCCCAGCAGCCTCCCCGCCCCGGAAAAGCATGAATGATAATGAGCACTGGGAGTATTGGGTCCGATGGAGGAGAGGGAGGAGGAGAGGGAGGTTGGAACACTAAAGTCTACAGTGCACTGCACTCTAATCATGGTAATTGCCTGCTAGTCCAGTTGTTGTTTAACATCGCTCATCAGACAAGAGGAGCTTTTACTTTGGCTTTATGGATTTTTGGGGTCTTATTTTGTGGTTTGTTTTTCCTGTGCAGGTCAGCCGTAAAGGTTGTGTCTGGTCGTTTGTCTGCACACACACAAACACACACTCCACCACAAGTCACACAGTCTCCATACTCTGTCATTCTGATCCATTATGGATCCTACTGATAGGCTCCTTGGTAAATTTACAAATGTAAATTTGTTTCAGGCCGCTCAATCTTTTTCTTTCCGCTATTTTCAATCTCAGCAACCTCTACATAGGCCAGAATGTATATTCATTTAGATGATGCATGTGAACAAAAGAAAATCAATGCCAGTGAAAAGATGCAGTAAAAATACCCGTGCTTGTGAAAACTCGACCACATAACACAAACATACACACAATTAGCTTCCTGTTGGACAAGATGGCGCTGCAGTGCTTGCCTCGGCACATAACCCAACACAAACACAGGACTGCTGTGTCAACTCAGACCTCTGACCTCAGAACAGAGACTACTGGGACCTAGGTGAAATATGAGGTCAAAGGACATGTGTCCAGTGTGTGATGCCTGCTTATCAGGAAGTGTAACCTCGGGACATAGGGTGTGTCAACAGTCTTCATACTCTTTTACATCAATATATGTTGTTTCGTCCACACCTGTATTTTACATGGGTAACTGTGATATAGATACTTTGCTGAGTATGTTCCTCAAATGCTGAACATAAATGTAATGAAGAGGTCAGTATAACTATAGTAAAACAGTGGGAATGTCATGAAAACACATGGGGGAAAGATCCTAATTCGATAAACTAAAACATTTGAGTATGATGCTTGTGTGTGTGTCAATCCCATAATATGTTTATGTCTTCTTACCAATCAACTGCATTGCAAAAGAAAATACTCTCTTTGCTACTGGCTTATACAAATGGGATTTAGCAGTCACATTTAGCTGGAACAACTAAATGTTAAGCAATAAAAACAACCACACATATCTAAATCTGCCAACATTTCTGGCTTGCTGCAATGAATACACCATGTGGAATTTGACAAATTCCACATTGTTGAATCAGTTTCATTCCTTGTTTCAACTTTGAGCCAATGACGACTTCCTTCTTCTATTACCACCTAGTGTGTCCCGTTGACCTCTTTACCTCATATTTACTAAGCCCATAGTTCCTATGTTTGTTTGCCCCAACCCTGCTCTCCGTGTCTCCTGTGCTCTCACAGTGGGCACATCCTATATCTACCCCCCTGCCTGCCCTCGACCAGAGAGTGGGACTGATACCGTCCTTCTGAACAGACTCTTTGTTGTTATGAGAGCCCTGGTCTCCTGATGGCTGCATGTGGGTTGTAAAAACACAACCGCAATATGCTAGTAGAGCTTCCTTCCTCTGTGTCCATCTCCAACAGGCTCACACTGTCCACAGCATATAGCACACACACTCTACTAAAGTGTAAACGGTGGAATACATGCACGCAGACACACACACACACACATCACACTCTACTGAAGTGTAAACGGTGGAATACATGCACGCACACGCACTCACACACACACACATGCAAACACATCACACTCTACTGAAGTTTAAACGGTGGAATACATGCACGCACACACACGCACTCACACACACATGCACGCACACACACACACACACACCACACTCTACTGAAGTTTAAGCAGTGGTATGCATGCACACACACACATGCTGACACACCTCACCATGGGGTGGCTCCTCTGTCCTTGAAATATCAGTCTCCTCCAACACTTAGGAATATGTTCAGTACAGTACCACAACCTACCTGCTGTGTGTGTTTGCGTTTGTGTGTGTAATGATGGTTCAAGTCCTATACAAATGAAGAACCTTCATGTGCCCGTAACACTCGGAACACGATAAGACTAATTCACTACCATATCTGCCATTTTCATCGGGGGGGGGGGCAATACATGTCAATTTTGTAAATGGAAGTAAATGTGTATCGTTGTTCACAAAGTTTAGGCATTAAGTTCTGAGCACTTTAATGGTTATGTATATTGAACATACATGCTGGACCGTGCAGTTTCAGCAAAAGGTTGTGAGACCATGAAAGGGGCTTCTGCAGAACACATCTGAGCTAACCCTCCATTTTTATTACTTGAAGGACTTTTGAAAGCGAAAATATGAAAAGAAATGCACTTGTGGATAACTACTAATTTTAGCTCTTTACGCGTACGTAGCTCATACCAATTCACCATCCATGTAAACAATTCCCCATAGCAAGCTGGCAACGAACATGACTCTAATAGCCTTCAATATAACCCCTAGTGGCTGGGTTTGAAGGCATTTGAACATCCCCTGAACCTGCTCAAGCATCCTTATTTTCTGAAGTAATCTTATTTCTTATTATGGAAATACATTATTTTCCATACAATACTGGACAATGATTTACAATGATTTGTGATTGCCTGCATCTTCTTGATGGACAGAGAAAATGCAGGTAGTAACTTCAGTCCCCTTAGTTTGGTACATTCCTCAGTTCTAACTCTCTTTCCTCCTCCTCCACCTCATTCTTCCTCTGTCCAGGGAGTCATTATTGCTTTAGTAAATATTTCACAGCACTCAATACCTCGACTGCGCACAGACAGACACGAGCGAGTTTATACTCCTCTCATTTCCTCATCTCTTCCCTCCAATCTTTTTTCTTCTCCGCCAATACATCCTCTGTCTTCTCTCCCTTTTCTCTTCAACCCTCTCCTCTCCTCCCTTCCCCATCTCATTTTCTTACTTTCTCATTCCTACGTCCCTCCTCTTGCTTTTCCTCTCTTCCCTCCTCTCCTCCCTTCCCTCTTCTCCTCTCTTTCCTCCTCTCCTCCTCTCTTCTCCTCTCTTCTCCTCTCTTCTCTCTTCTCCTCTCTTCCCTCCTCTCCTCCTATCTTCTCCTCCTATCTTCTCCTCTCTTCCCTCCTCTCCTCCCTTCCCTATTCCCTCTTCTCCTCTCTTTCCTCCTCTCCTCCTCTCTTCTCCTCTCTTCCCTCCTCTCCTCCTATCTTCTCCTCTCTACCCTCCTCTCCTCCCTTCCCTCTTCTCTTCTCCTCTCTACCCTCCTCTCCTCCGTTCCCTCTTCTCTTCTCCTCTCTACCCTCCTCTCCTCCCTTCCCTCTTCTCCTCTCTTTCCTTCTCCCCTTTCCATTCAGAGACAGACGCAGGCCAGGGATAGACATCAGGATGACATAGTGGAAAGGACAGACTTCTGTCTGCCCATCAGACATTAGCATTCATGTTGATCTGGTGGAGGGGGGATTGGGGGGTTTCTCTATATACAGTGGGTTTTTAACAGTTCTTTTAGGGGTGGAGAGATTCCCTGGATGTTGTCAAATCTGTGCCCAACAACGTTTTGCTTTCCGAGCCCTTTTTCTTCCCAAGCCTTTTTTTCACACATGAAAGGAAGAAGTTCAGAGGCTGTTGTGCCGGGAGAGTGAGAGAGAGCGGGGGAGACAGATGAGAGGGGGAAAGAGAGAGAGAGTGAATACTAACCTTCTCCTTCTTCCCTGCTCTGACCTTGGTGAGGCCTGTGAGCTGCACCTTCTCCCTCCTTTTCACTCACTCAGTCTCACTTTCCCCCTCTCTAGTTCCGGTCTCTCTCTCTCTCTTTTGCAGTCCCACCGTGTTTACTTTCCCTGGGTTACAGAGAGGTCTAACATCACCTGCAATGCCCTCCCTCCCTTCCTGTCTTCTTGTCTTGAAAGGGACTCAAAGGGATAAAGTTAGGGGAAGAAACATTCAGTTTAGATATGAGCACTTTAAGTTGTTTTTGAGTAGCTGCCTTACTGGCACAGAGCTTGGACTTCATAAATAAATGGTCACTGGCCGGCTTAGAGAATGCATGTGTGTATGTGTGTGTGTCTATGTATGTTTACTGGGCGTATGGATATCTGTTGTGTATGCCTCAGGCTGAGGCTGCCAGTGTTTCAGGGCTAATAAATGGATGAAATGCCTCTGGATGCATGTCTATGCAGTCCGCTTAATGTAAAGAATACATCTTACCTGTACTGGCCACATTGCTGATAAAACCAGAATCCAACTCCAAATAACTAGACCACAAAGGGATGTACAAGGCTATCTGTAAACACAAAAAAGTTTCATATGTTTTACTCTAATATTAGTGAGGCTATTTTTATAGTTCCTTCCTACCCTCAGAAGTTGAAACACTTGTGTTGTTTCTGTTATTGGGGAAAGGGATTGAATGTTTCTTTTGACTCGGTGAATGTATATACTCCTGTTCTCACATTAGCTTTTCAGCGCTGGACATTTCTCCAGACACTACTCCGTACCAGGAAACCCAATGAGTCCGTAACAAATGTTTTGGCTTTCGGTCTGAACTCTGGAAGTAAGGGAGTGAGGGAGGGTGAGAGAGACACACACAGAGTGCTTGGGAGAGAGAGAGTGCTGAACGGCCTGCCAACAACGGTAGTGTGTTTGCGTTCCCAGAGACCCCTTGGGACAATGACCTCGGAGCTTCCGGACGGACTCCTGCCAGTTCCTCTTTTCCAATGAAAAAGAAAGTGAGAAAAGTAGAGAAAAATAAAGGAAATACGTGACTTCTAGAAATGTTCCCATTATGCTTAGCAATAAAAATACATTTTCTTCCAGTCGAGGTTGGGATAAGAATAATAGGAATATGGCTTTAGTAGAAATAATAATTGAACAAGTCCCGTTTCATTTGTATGTTATGTGTAGATATGGCCCGAGGTATGGTTGGGGGCTGTTAGCCTCTACAAAGAAATGTTGAAGATTTCAGTTCTTTGTACGAGCTAGATATGGCCTGCTTTTGGCCTGTGTGTAGATATGACCCAGAGGCTGGCTTGGCCTCTTAGCACAGCAGGCTAATCTGCAGGTGACAGAGGGATGCCTGGGGATGATAAAGGTGACTATGGAGAGTTTAGCCACCTCTGGTGAGGGGAGTTCAGCCAGGGTCGCGGCCAATCTGTGCCTTGGGGATGGGGTGTTGGATGGGGGTGCTTAGGGTGCTAATAGCCCTGAGCCACAGGGCCGTAAATCAGAGGAGGAAGTGGTAGTGACAAAGGCTGCAGGGTACCCAGTCTGTGATGGGACTGCAGGGCCTATCTAATACTAAGGGCTTGGATAATGGGCCTGTTTCAGATGGAGGACATCAGCAGAGGTGATCTTTGCTACCCTGAGGGCTCTTGAGATTACTGCTACAAGGCTAAGAGGAAGACAGGTTTATGTCATCAATTACACCAAGCCTATTGTTTAGTTTAGCAACGTCCATTACAGGGTAAAGGAAACTTAAGAACTTTGGAGAACCCGTTCACGTGTGTTTTGGTTTTAATGACCATGCTATATTTTGGGCTTTATATCATGTCCGTGCCATCTTAACGGGCTGTGTAAACACATTTTACTACAGCGCTATTAGTATCCAATTCAAGAACAATTTCTACGTGTAGTATGTATCCTGTATTGTAGATATGTAGCTAGCTATTAGTATCCAATTCAAGAACAATTTCTACGTGTAGTGTGTATCCTGTATTGTAGATATTTAGCTAGCTTCTATACACTAATTTCAGCAGGATGGGTTGATGTCTAGCATGAGCTGATTGTCTGTATTAAATGTACAGTATGGATGTATATTTGTGTGTATTCAGTTGTTCTGGGGTCAACAGTGTACACGGCATACAGTGCCTCCTGCATGTCCCCAGTAGGGGTTAGTTGTCAGCCTACGAAACAATATGCACCCTTACTGATAGGATAACTTGAATTAGAGGCACAAAACATCCGGAGGCAGAAAAGCAGCTCTTTAAACTTTCCTATGGGCCCTTCAGAATATCACTGAGTATGTACGTGCTTGAACATGTGAGCGCATGTGTTTGGTTACAGAAATTAAAAAGAGTCCAAATGCATTTATTCCTTCTCGTCTCCGTTCACGGGCCGCACTCTCTCTGTGTTTAGTTCCTGCCTGGACATGCTGTTATCCTGGGGCATTATCAGGGTGGCTACCTGTTCAGGTCAGCAGCTGCTGGACATGGGTCAGCCCTTGTTCTACTGACGTGTTTGTGTTGTTGTTTGTCGAGGGGAAGTTGGACCGGCGTACCAGAGAGGCAGGAGGAGAAAAGGCTCTGCATTTAATGAACGTATTGATTTCAATTTCCCCGATTTCTTTCTCCTTTCTCTCAGTCCTGATTGTTCGGGAAGTTTCCATCCATCTAGACTGGGTTATAAATTAGTAACCGGTTCTGTTGTGTTGGGAGTTTCTGGACTTGCGGGGGGGGGGGGGGGTTGAGCTATCTTGGAAATTCTGTTTTTAAATGTGTTAAAAGCTGCTGTGTTTAGATGGATGCTGGCTCTCTGTTTCCTCACCGGCTTAGCGTACACCTGTTCGTGACAGAGATGGAGCTGGAGAAATGGAGTGAGACACACGCACACACACACAACACACACAGTGAGGGGTTATGGGGGTTCAGGAGGAATGCTGAGTGAACTCTCCCCTGGGAGGTCAAAGAGCAGCTGACGGTGTGTGAGTGTATGTATATGTGTGCGGCTATATGCATGTGCGTGTGTGTACTTACATGTTTGCTAATGTATCTACGTGTATATCCCAAGGAGGTCGGATGCCAACAGAAGCAACTGAAGCACATTCCCCACATCAAAAAAGCCAACCTCATGGAAATAGAAGAAGACAGTGTTCTACCACCGGGCCAGAGCTGGGAGGCGGGACAGGAGCGCGGAGGAACAGGAAGCGTCCACACCGGCCGAGCTAACGAGCGCTTAGGGAGCCGCCATTCTGGACGGGTATATCCGATACAGCCGATGATGTCTAAAGGTTAAACAGTTAAAAGGTCCGGCTGCTATATGTAGATGTAAAACGCCCCTTATGCTGAACACGATACCCTGGGAAGCACAATAACAAGCCTGTACACTTGGGATGCGTCCCCAATGCCACGTTCGCAGGGCACTACACTTGACCACGGCCCACGGGGCTATAATCAAACAGGGTTCCGTTAAGGAAGAAGGGCGCCAGTTGGGATGTGAACCTGTTCTATCTCTCTCCGATGAACCGATGGTTGAACAGCGGCTGGGATGGGCCAGGCAGGAGAATGGATGCTGAGTAGCACACGCTTTAATAGGGCTGTCACAGTCATATTGTTTATGCAGTGTTCCAGATAAATCCATTCTTCGTTTATGACCCTCTGCAGCCACTGTAAATTGCGACGGGCAGGTAATGGAGAGAGGAGAGGTGGAGGAAGGGTTGGTGGTGGTGGGGGGGGGGGGTCCACCGCTGAGTTACGCCTCAGGGAACAGTGCCACACAAGGGCAGAAAATAAATCACCTCCCAAGATTTAACACCAGGCTTTGCAATACCTAGGCTCTTTGTAAATAAAGATGTTTTTACACTACTCTTCTCTCGCTTTCTTTTTCTGCCTCTGGGGCTGCTATTGAATCTCAAAAGGAGAGTGAGTAGAGGGGAAGAGAGAGACTTTAAGGGAGTGAAGGAGAGTGGGGGAAAGGAAAGAATGGAGAGTAGCCTGCTCTGGAGTTGGAGATGTGCGGTGTTGAGTCCCGGGGTGTCGTTGGGGGTGTTCAGCCTCGGATCTGGCAGACTGTCTGAACACGGGGCTTCTGGATCGGCGCAGAACCGAGTGGAGTGGAGCAACAGCAGGACCAGGCCAGGAGCAGCAGCGGAGCAACCCACGACACCCCGCCACAATCCTCCCCGCGTGCCCCCCAATCCGGGCCGGGCTCCCTCCGCATGGGAACCTCCAGGCTTGGAGAGGGGAGAAAGATAGAGGGATGAAGAGAGGGAGAGAGTGAAAGAAAGAGGCTGAGGAAAGATGGTGGAAGAGCGACAGAGAGAGAGTGGGAGGGTGAGGAAGACCAGATGAGGGGACCGGGTGAGATAATCAAAGGAGAGACGGGGAGAGAGAGAGAGAGGGAGGGAAGGAGAGACAGAGAGAGGAAGGGGAGGGTTTGAGAGAGGGAAGGAGAGACAGAGAGAGGAAGGGGAGGGATAGAGAAAGGGGCCGGAACAACTTGTTCATCCGGCCTTCCGCGGCTGGCAGTCTGAGACAGCCAAAGGGAATAGAGAATGTGCCGTTCTCTGTCAGGCCTTCATGACTTATACATAACGTGCTATGTGAAAATGCTTCCTGTGTACTGTGGATCATGGTTCTCTATCTCTCCCTTTCGCGTTTCCCCCTACCCACCCTCTCACATCACTTTCAAGAGCTCAAAGTTTGCTTTTCTTTTCATTTACAAAGTATTCCCTGGATTTTAAATGTTAATCAATGGTATTCTGTGTTGGCGAAGCTGGGTCTGTACTCCACGGAGGCTGTTTCTAGACATACACTACTGATGTTCACCCTGTTCAGGATCAGTTCTCCAGTGTGAGGGCTACTGTGGAGAATGGCACTGTCCTGAGATCAGAATTACACACCCCACATCACTTCCTCCTGCTGTAAGGGCATTTTAGACATGGGCCAACCATGCTTCTTTATTTGTTTGCCTGTTCTGAGATCCTCATAATATGAGGTGTACTCTGTCCTTGTGCTGGTAATGCCTTAGTCTCAGTGTATTCTGTAGTGCAGAATCACCTGTATCCTCCTCATCAATCCAACTGAATACCACACCTCTTAGTTTCCTCTTAACTCCAGCATTTAACCCATTCATTATTCACCTCTTAAACAAGGCTTGAGGGCACGAATCAGTGCTACAGCTCACTGCTACACGGGCAAATAATATTTGGACTGTTATAGTGAAAACCTGATACATTATTCAGTAGGTGCCAGGATGAAGCTGGCTCTTCTTCTCCTGTTTAGTGTTCTTTATTAACCCCCATTCCTCCATTATATTGCTAGGTAGGCTAAAGCACACCAACACCCCAACTCCACTACACACACACACACGCATGCACACACCCTCTCTCTGTTGTAAATGTGAACAGACAGTAGAGTAGGGAACAGATTCTGACTCACGTGATGGACTGTGTCCCTGTCTGCTTGGCCCCCCTGACTCTATCTCTCATACAGCAGCAGAGCAGCACATCCATTAAAGTTTGAGCCGACCGGGGATAACGGGGCCAGAGGAGGATGGGGGCCAGAGGAGGATGGTGGCCAGAGGAGGATGGGGGCCAGAGGTGGATGGGGATCAGAGGAGCCAGAGGAGGATAGGGATCAGGGGGGCCAGAGGAGGATGGGGGCCAGAGGTGGATGGGGATCAGAGGAGCCAGAAGAGGATAGGGGCCAGAGGAGGATGGGGATCAGGGGGGCCAGAGGAGGATGGGGATCAGGGGGGTCAGAGGAGGATGGGGGCCAGAGGAGGATGGGGTTTATGGGGCCAGGGGTAGATAGGGATCAGGGGGCTTGAGGTGGATGGGTATCAGGGAGCCAGAGGAGGATGGGTATCAAGGGGCTAAGGGAGGATGGGTATCAAGGGGCCAGAGGAGGATAGGGATCAGGGGCCAGCCCTAGGCCTGACGCACTGCACCTGCTGCCGTGTCCTGGGAAGCATGGCACAGGAGGAGGGGGAGTTAACCGTGCTTGTGTTCAGGCAGAGTGTCTCTCCACACCCAGGACTAACGTTAGAACAAGTCACAGGTCCCGTTATCGTGGTGCATGTAAAGCAAACACACATAAGGGGAGGAGTGAGGCAGCAAGAACATTTGCCAAATACCGCATTGCAAAGTACTTACCTACAGTAATTGTTAGCTTTTAAAGCTTGGAGATTTTAGGTATTTTGTGCAGCACTCCAGGTGGGGAATTTTGTGTTAGCAAATGAACGGAACGCTCCCATCCCTTCAGTCCCCTGGTACCCAGTCCTGTCAAAATGGAATCCATGAATCACAAATAAAGTGGAGTTAGTACGGGAAAGGAGTCAGTGATTTCTTATTTAAACTCAACTCTCATAATATAATCTGATCTTTGTAAAACTAAGTTGCAGCCGTCAGGATCAGGTACATGGCAGCAGGAATGATAGCCTTAGGGCTGTCAGCTCCCCTCCCTGCCAAGCTGGAGCCCAGCGAGACTTCTCCCTCTATCATCCCTTTAGTCTGGCAGCATCTTCTCCCTCTGCAGACTCTTCTGAAGTTGCCCTTGGTTCAACATGTGTAGTAGTAATTATGAATGAGGGGCACTAAGATCTGTACAAAACCCTCAAACATGTTACGGCTTGCTGCTATTGTAATAAAGATCAATAGACACAATATCAGTCATCATTTTGAAGAAGAATACGGCCTTTTAAAATCTCTCGGCTCTCTCCACTTATCGTAGCGCATCCTTTTTAATTGTCATTGGTATGGCTGTGATTTGACCTGGTGATTGAATGTCTTCAACAAAACGGGCTGATTTGAAGATGGCCAAAGATACAAAGCCCAGCAAGTTCCAGGTGTGTGTCCCCCACTATTAGTAGACGTTCGCAGGCTGTGCGAGGGGTACAGGTACCCCTACGGACATCAGCAGGCGCGGGTATCCGTGTGCCCGTGAGAATGCACGCCGGAAGACCCACGAGTCTGATAAGCGTGTGTAGGAGGCTGCTGGGATGAGGTCACCAGGGGATGAGGTCACCAGGGGATGAGGTCACCAGGGGATGAGGTCACCAGGGGATGAGGAGACGTTAGTTAGGAACAGGACAGATCAAAACGGTGTTCAGGCTGACAGGAGAAGATAAAAGCAGAATGCTTCGCTCACCTCTCGGTCCTACAGCCCCACTGCTGCTCCTCCAGAAGCCCGGCTAGTTAGTTAGCAACACGTGAGTGACAAGAGTGACCACGCCCTGTTGAGAGATGAGAAGAACCATGTACGCAAGTTCACAAGTTCGTTGAGCGCGTGATATAGGACTGTCATCCATTAAGTTGTGTACGTCAAGAAAACGTCCTGCAATGATCTGGATGACGATGCCTATGATGCAATGAGGTTTCTGCTTTGATAAACTAAGTTCTGGTATGCAGGTAGGATTACTGTCACTTTGTAGAATCCTGATATGTCTTGTTCTTACTGGGCTTTGTATATTGTGGATACATTTACCGGCTGTCTGTATTTGATGAATCTACTCAGACACACTTAAATGTATTTGCCCATCATGTCCCATTTGTAGTAAACTAACAGATGGAACTGATTTGCAAAGATCATAAGACGTATCATGTAATAATTTCATTTGGAGTTTTTGGACTACTGTAGAATTAAATGGGCATATTGTTAGCCATATATAGCTCTTTAAATGTACATTGCAAACTGATATTCCCAAAATGTAGTAAGGGTCCGTATGTTAGTGACTTTCCTATACAGTGTGATGCGTTTAAGAAAAGACTCAGGGAAGATAAATGTATTAGCTAGACCCATACTTCACAAATGTTCCCATTTCTATGCTTTCATTAGTAATTGCAGCCTTGCACTTTTTTGTCATTGAGATGCCACAGGCCTTGCATACCTTCTGAGAAGCTTGTGTGCATTAGTTAAATTAACCGGCTGTCAGCATGTGATGAATGTACTCAAAGACACTTCATGGCTGATATTACACTCAGATATGTATTAAGGATATTCTCTACCTTTCTGGTAATGTATAATAAAGCTGACTTTCACCGCTTTTATTTGGACCTGCTGAAAATCTGATTTATTCGCGCGTGGATTGTTGCCATAATTCGTTTATTTTGCATGTTACACACACACACAGCAGGCCATAATTTCTGCTCAAACACAGACCAACAGAATGCTGTGCCAGAACCAAAGATGCATTGGTGTTAGCTAACATTAGATAACATGTGATATCTTATATTGGCAATGCAATGCCAAGGCACAGGCACACAGCAAGTCCGAAACGTTGCCAATTTGGGGCAATCTCCGACAGATTTAACAGAAGTGACAGACATTATCCAACTAAATGGCAAAACTCATGGACAAGTTAATCATTTTGATGTTACATTTACAAGCAGTTAAAGCCAGAATAAATTACTTTTAACCAAGGGACTCGAAAGGGGGAGAGAACATCCTAACACATCTTACCAGCACAGAAGCTGTCCAACTTAGGTGGGAATTTGCAGTACGTCATGTATCCTTTGTGTGTCAGTATTAAAAGCCCCCCTACTACAACAGGTACATTGTAGTAGGGGGAATTTCCGAAGACAAAATAATAATTAATTCAATATAAGGTTGGCGAAATACAGGCATTTGGACTCCATGGCATAAAATTTGAATAGAAAAAATAGCCTTCCATCTTCAAGATCCCTTTCACCCTGTACAAAACTCCCACTTTACCATCAACCAAAGCACCCCCAGACCATCACAGTGCCTTCAACATGCTTGACAGGTGGCGTCAGGCACTGCTCCAGCATCAGTCTGCATCTGATGAATGTTCTTCTTTGTGATCCAAAGAACTCCATTTTATATTTGTCTGTCCGTAACACTTTTTTAAAAATCTTCTACTGTCCAGTGTCTTTGTTCTTTTGCCCATCTTAATATTTTATTTTTATTGACAAGTCTGAGATGTCTTTTTCTTTGCAACACTGCCTAGAAGGCCAGCATCGCCGGAATTGCCTCTTTGTTATTGACATTGAGAATGGTGTTTTGCAGGTACTATTTAATTAAGCTGCCAGTTAAGTCCTCTCTCTTTGGTTAAAGAATAAAGTGCAGATTTGACTTTTTGTTTTATTTCCTTAAACTGGCTGTTCCGTGTTCCAGTACAGTGTTCAAGATAACACAACTAGGCTTCCTTTCCACTGAAACTGTTCCTAAAAAACACCGGGACTGAATAATACTGTTTGGTTGTGATACCGCTTCCAAATGCACATGGGTTCAATAACCCTGTGTACCTCAAGGTTGGAGTATAAATCTGTATGCATTTGGATAAAAACACTGACTACCCTTCACCCGCTATGTTTTTACACAGTTCTCTAACATGATCATAGCCACAACCAAGGCATGGAGACTGGACCTCTATGATTATCCTGCTCCCATTGCCTGTGTTTGGGGCAAATGAGATAAATCCAGAGGTTTCGGAGTGGTACCCTCGGTCCTCAGTCCTGTCTCTGCAGTGATAACACTCACCCTGTTGGACGCCTGCCCTCCGTCCCCTTACCTCTTTCATTCCCCGTGGACACGCGCACGTCGGACACACACCAACCACTGGTCTGTTTCCCATTGCCACCATGGGAAAGCTGTTTATCCAAGAGGCAGGCACCAGAGCGGGGAAAAGCATCGGATGATGACAGACACTGGCTAGTTCTTCTTCACCAGAACATTGTTTGGTAGACAGCGCATCAAGGCTGCAGCTGTTTTGGTGTCACGCTCCCTGTGTCAGGGTTTGTTAGATAGCCAGGGACATGGAAAAGGGCTAGGGTTTAGTGATGAAGCAGCAGGACAACATAAGAGAGACAGGAGGTTACATTTAGCAAAACATTGTCCCAAATGGAATCCTATTCCCTACAGTATTTAGTACTTAGACCACAGGGCATTTGGGCCTAGATTATAGGACACGGAGTAGGAACCTAAGGGAACTTACCTCTCGACCGTTACTCTAATGTTCTGTTCTCCTGCCATAGTGCGTTTTACCTCTATCTGCACATAGATGTGGTTGAACTTAATTATCCTGATCCATGTTTTTTTAATCTGACCATTCCATGTTAGATACACTTATTGTACGATGCTTATCACTATATCTAATAGATGGTTTGTATGATAGATTGTATGCCACTGTATCCGATCCGTATACCTGTGTGAGAATTTTTTTTTATATGAGCCATATTGCTTCTGATCCACATGGCATTTGCAGAAAATTATATTGCTCTTGAGTCTAAGTCTAAAAGTTTTAAATATTTACAAAACAGCATTGGTTCTCAAATATCCACCAATTGTATTTGATCTACGTTACTGTATCCAATCATTATTAATCATTAATCATTTTGCATTGGATCCATACCGGATCTGATCTGTAATACTGTTTCCCACCCAACCTATATCTGATCCATAATACTGTTTCCCACCCAACCTATATCTGATCCATATTACTGTGACTGATAAGTCTTACTGTATCTAAACCATCCTGTACCTGATCCATATTACTCTATTGTGTTCATACTGTATCTAATCCATATTACTAGGCATCCCATGGCAAATAGTAAAAGTAACATGATGCAGGTGATCTGATAACATGTGTTCTGGCATGTGTGTACCCTGACTGGGATGGTGTGTGTATCCATGCCTGCTTGCGTGTGCCCTGTGGTATGGAGATGGTAGCCAACAGGCATCCAGGGGAGGCCCCTGGTTTCCCTAATGTATTATGATCACATGACTGACCTCTCATCCTTCCAATCAGGCACCTGTCTGGAGGTCAGGGGTGAACCTTCCAGGGGTAATCCCTTGGAAACATGAGCGGGGCAGGAGAATGCTGGGTCCGGGGGCGTGAGGTGGACCCAACGTTCCTCTAATGCTGCTCCTAATCACATTTTAATTGAATTCCAGTGAACGCGTTAAAACGTGATTCCGTTTTGGTTATTTCGTTTTCCAAACAGCTGTCCCCATGATCCCTGTAAGGTGATCTTTAGTGGTGACATCAGTGCGGGAGCTCTCTCTCCTTATTGCTCTGGCCTCACTGCCTGGCGCTGTGGGCCTCCTCTGCTCTCCTTCTCCCCGTGGCTCTGCTCCTTGGTAGCATCCCCAGGCTAGGCATAACCACACACCACGCTGACAGGTTCTGGGGCTTTTATTATCTCCCCTGGGTGACCAGGTCCCTCCGTCCGGCCCAACCGCCCCTCCCGCGTTGTGACGGCCCTTCGGGGAGAAGGTCCAGATCCCGGCTCTGTGACCTGTCCGTGGTCCAGACCCCAGGCTCCCTCTCTAATCGTTCCGAACCCGGGGAGGGGGGGCAACACATATATGCATATTCAACGGCGTTCTGCTCACCGCTGGTAGCAGAACGTTTCTGTTTTCAGATCAGAGTGCCTGAGCGAGGGAGAGAAAGAGAAGGGAGAGAGAGAGAGAGAGAGAAAGAAAGGGAGAGAGAGAGAGAGAGGGAGAAAGAGAGGGAGAGAGAGCGAGCAAGAGAGAGAGAGGGAGAGAGAGAGAGAGAGAGAGAGAGAGAGGGAGGGCGACAGACTGCTGAGAGTTTGAATCAAACCCACACTGTTATTAAAGCAAATGTGCTGCTGAGGAAAGAAAACCCCACTGTGAGCTTAAAGGGAGTTGTCTTATTTGATCATTTATTACACATTTAAAGTGGTTTGGAAATGACTCGGGCCAGCGTGGTCCGCATCCCTAATTGGAGCTCATTTCTCCCATTAGAAGATCCAGACTTGTGATCCTAACCAGGAAGGCAGGAACACACCGCCCCACAAAGCCCTTGTCATTGGTTAGCAGTTGCTCTGTTATGTTGCTCTGTTATATCAGACGTGCTTTTCACGTACAGCTGTCACTGGAGTAGTCATCTCGACCCAGCCGACGCCCAGCTTCTTGCTCTGTAGCTCACAAACCAAAGGCATTGACACACAAATGCAAGCATATAGGTACACACACACACACATACACACTTATTATTCTTTCCAAGTAGGGACATAAAACCCAGAAATCTATGTTCCTTATCCCATAAACATAAACCTAAATATAACCCTAACATTAACCTAGCCCAAATGCATAATCCCAACCAATAAACTAACCAGCAACGCAACCAGTAACCTGAAATGTAACGCAATGCACAGTTACAAGCTTTACCTCACACATAAAATGTAAGCCAGAAAAGTTTTTTTTCCTAGTGGGGTCCAACAAAAAAAAAACATTTAGGGATCTATTCACCTAGTGGCTCTGCAGATGGCATGGTTAAAACATGTCCTCCCAGAAGACCACTAAAGATACAGATTTCCTTTCTGAACATGACACAGCATGACTCTATATATTGTTTTAGGGGACGTTTTTGTTTATTCTCTTATGGTTGTGATGTTTGATGTGTCTGGCACACTGGCTGTAGGGTGCACTGTGGTTTGTCGTTAACATTGTGGGGCACACATTTATAAGTGCTAGTCAGAACTGTCACCCACTCTCCCAATTCCTGTCCTATTTTCCTCTTCTCCCCATTCCCTCCTCCCCTCCTCGCCCTGTGTCTAACTCTCATGGTTAGAATGCGGCCTATAATTCAGAAGTGTTGTATCTCACCTTGACGTACAACTAGTAAACGTGTAAAACATTCTGCTGGGATTTGCTCCAGTTTAATAACAGTAAGGTTTCAGAGCAGTATGGAGGGAAAGGAGATATCAGTTACTGTTTTTTAAGGATCCTGGCACCGAGTCCAGGGAGCGACCATAAGCTCCAGCACAGAGCCTCGTCCAAAACCAACAGAGGGGACAAGCAGGCTATTTTTTTGGGAAATGCGGTTTTCAGTCTTTGTACGTGTATTTCCAGCAGCTAGCCACTGCAGTGAGCTGGGCCTTGGTGAAATGGGCCCCTGGCCCAACCAGAGCTGTACCTGTGTGAGTGTCAGGTGATAGCCACCCTAATTACTCTGGAAGGTAAACATAGCAGCTTTCTTGGGGAGGTTTCACAGAGCCCACCGCGCCACTTAATGTGTCGCTCTGATGGTAAAATGGGATCTGTCGGTTAATGAAGGACACGCTTCATTTCCTAAACTGCATTACCTCCTGGTTTTCCTCTACGGGGAGTTTTCATGGACTCGTTTGTTTCTGGATTTTACTGCCGTGGGCACACGTGAACGGCTCAAGCTGCCCTTTGTGAGATCACGTTGATTCCTAACTGGGAAACAAGGGGACGAGGTCAGGATTCAGACCTGATGTTTGCTGTAGGTGTGGGTACGGGATCGGTGTGTATGTGTGTATGTGGGTAAACGAAACAAGTAACTCCTAAGACATCGTGGTTACCCAACAGGTACGCCACACACACACACACACACAAAACCCAACACACTGCGCCGATGACAGCCAATCCTAAGCCAGGATGTCTACTTCCCGTCCGTGGCCACGTCCCGTATGTTTTAGAGAGGTCTGACGTACTGTGAAGGTAGAACACTCATTAGAATAGATGTTTCACAAGTTGAGCAGGGATAGTAAATCTCTCAGGCCTCTTTGTTGTTATAGCTGCTCTAACAGCCAGCTCTCTGTTTGCTTTATGGGAGTTTTAAAGTGAATTTGATGTCGTTTTTGGAGGACTTTAAATATCTGACAAACAAGGGAAAATATTTGTGTAACACATAGTGGAGCATGGCGTTGAACACTCTTGTAGTCTCTGTTTGATACTACGTACTGCCTTTTAACTGACAGAAACATATATCCACCTTATGAACTTGATAGAAGTCTGGAAGAATTGGACGGAACATCACTGCTCACAACTGCATAGGAATACTTCATCCGAATATAGCAGTATGAAGTATTCCTATGTGCAGTTGTGAGCAGTGATGTTCCGTCCAATTCTTCCAGACTGACCCAGCACTTATACTGACTTAACAGATACTGTCCCCGCGGCCCAACTCCTAAATCAGATCCGTTTTGAACTGCTACATCTAAAGGCCCCCTAGTCCATGTCTAACTACCTGCTCTTTTGTTTGGTCATGTTTTCCTTTTCCTCTGTGGACAGGGCCGGCCCTGACGTGTAATAGAGCTCAGATTGGCCAAGCGGAGTCGCCCTGCTGTGACCAGATCTGATGTGTGCTCCTGATTATGAAACTCCTTTTAGTCCCTGACAGACATGGTAATAAATGTGTCCATAAATTGAATTTGTGCTTTGAAAGGAGGTAGGAATATCTGAGGACCGTTCAGGCTGATTGTCTCCAGCCGCCATGGCAAAGCTTCACTGGGTTTGTGTGGGGAAAACGGATCCCTGCTGTGGGGGGGGCGAGGGGCTAGCGGGATTGCAGCCCAGCCAAGCAAAATAAAGGCTTCTTTATGGCTATTCAAAAATAATTTGATTGAGTTTGCACAAATAGGAGAGGGCTAGTAGTGTATTGTAGTGTGTGTGTGTGTGTGTGTGTGCGTGTGCCTGCGTGCGCTATAAGCTTTCAAGTCTACTCGAGGTACATTGTACAGGAGCAATTTTTTTTAATAATTTTGGTAATTTTTCAGGGGATGGAGACGGAACTTACCATAGCAGAAACACTCCAACTCACTAGCAATTATGGTAGTGAAGTGTATTTAAGTGGATCTGAAAGCAGTATGGGCTGCAGAGTAACAGAAGCCCAGTTCTTGTTTGGTCAGGCATCTTCTGTTAACCAGACCCTGGTTCCTAACAGTTAACTGGTACATCTGCCAAGGTTCCAACTAAAACTATAGAAATTCCCTAGCAGAACTCTCTAGTTTTCTGCTGGGTTTACCCTGATTTTCCGACTGTTATCACCATATGGTCATTTAACAGTTGCTGTTCGGGCCCTGTCTTATGCCGTCTGAGACTGCAAACCTGGAAGTTGTAACTGCACGTCTAACAACGTGCAAGGCTAATGCTAAGTTTGCTAAGATACTCAGCTCATATTGTAGGTTTTCTGGGAGTGCTGTGGGTACTAGCCCAGACAGAGAGAGACTGGGTGAGAGGAAACATCGCAAGGAGGGAGGTTAGAGAGCGGTTATTGTCAGTGACTTCTCACAGCCTTGTGACACGCTTAACTCAGCCATTGACTGTCACATGGTTTGCCAGGTCAGTCCTAAGACAGCTCTCTCACACCATCATGAAGGGTAAGTCCCAAATGTCACTCTATTCCCCATATTGAGAGCTACATTTGACCAGGGTGAATAGGACACTGGTTGAAGGATTATACAGCATAGAGGATAGGATGCCTTTGGCGACTCGGACGAAGTGATGAAGGGGCCAAGTATGCAGGTCTGGAAGGGCCCCCGTGTCAGAGGGCAGAAAGCTGCTGGCTAGAGTCCTGAGTCAGAGGATGGGAAGGGGACAGTCACGCCCCGTGATTGAAATGGAGGAACATCACATACACTCTATTTGTTCCATGTCTGTGATCTCCTTCTGTCTCATCCTGTCAGTCTGTCATTCCATATGTGTCAGTTCGTCTCTCTTTCTCTGTAGTCGCAAAGACTTTTGGCATGGAAAATATTTTACATTCCCAATGCAAGTGGAAGGTACGAAAGGTATAATGTATTACAGAAGTGTTATGTGCTTACAACAGATGATTACGAACACACATTTCAAAAGGATAAATGCACTGAATGTTATGTTAGAAAATATATACATTGTAAGCATGTGAAAATAGTTATGAGCAAGAATGAGGGACATAAGGGACATAACTGAGAATAAGAAGGATATGTTCCACTAGTTGGTCTGTCTCCTCTCAAAAGTCTGGTACTCTCGCTGTCTGTACTCTGTCTGTACTTTCTGTCTGTACTCTCTCTGTTTGTACTTTGTCTGTATTCTGTCTGTACTCTATAGTCTCAATGTGTCTGTAGTCTGTCTGTCTGTACTCTGTCTGTCTCTACTCTGTCTGTCTCTACTCTGGTGTCTCACTCTGTCTGTATTATGGCTGTCTGTACTCTGGGGTCTCACTCTGTCTGTATTATGGCTGTCTGTACTCTGGGGTCTAACTCTGTCTGTATTATGGCTGTCTGTACTCTGGGGTCTCACTCAGTCTGTATTATGGCTGTCTGTACTCTGGGGTCTCACTC
>JACXGK010009387.1:0-20121 GCA_016801125.1 Novumbra hubbsi
TGTCTGTTAGCATAGTAACGGTTTCATCGTGTCTGTTAGCCTGTGTTAAAGTTTTATTGTATCTATTAGCATGTTAAAGGTTCCATCGTGTCTGCTAGTATGTTAAAGGTTCCATCGTGTCTGTTAGCATAGTAACGGTTTCATCGTGTCTGTTAGCCTGTGTTAAAGTTTTATTGTATCTATTAGCATGTTAAAGGTTTCATCGTGTCTGTTAGCATGTTAAAGTTTTCGTCTAGGCTATTGACATGTAAAACGTTTCAACATGCCTATAGGCGAGGGAAGGAATCAGCGTTTTTTTCTGCAAATGTAAAAGTCTAACGATTTAAAATAAAAAATAATCATTAGCTTGGAAAAAAAACTGTAATGGAAAGAATCTCTGGCTGACATTACTAGAATGATAATGAAGCCGAAAATGTGAGTTTGAGTCGTCAGGCTAGTACAAATAATAATCCATATCGGTTGTATTGAAAATCACAGATACCTGGTAGATTAGTGTCTCTGGCTGGCTGGACACTCATGCCCTCTGCTGGCAAAAATGATAACTGACAATCAGAGTGGTATTCCGGAAGAATGCCTCAACAAATTCAGAATTTCCTGAGGGAGTTGCAGCGTTTTTAGACCCAGATATATTTGTTTCTAAATGGTCGACAGATGCTTTTCATAGTCCAATAATTAGGTTTTTTTGTAATGCTTGGCACACAACATAAGTGGGATTTTCTGCAAAGGGACAAGCCTTGTTGATGCAAAATAATCTGATAGGTGGATGAGCTCTGTGTTTTTTAACAGGGTGAATATCCACTAATCTAGCACAGCCACCTGATCCCGCAGACATACATTTAAACGCTTCCAGCTTTGATATAGGTCTGCAATTTACTCACTGCAATGCTAGGGCGTGAGCTCAATCCAGCGCATATGTATTCCGGCATAGTCTCCCTGGTTAAGTGAGCAGTGTAAGGGCCTAAATCATGGATATAACAAAATTTTGGGACAAATTGTATCAAATCTATACAATTACACAGTCACTAATGGCCAAGAGTCAAGACCTTGTTCTAGGTATATGCAACACAAGTGGTCACTTAAGGTCCCTAAAAGCTAGGGGTCCCGTAAATCAATTCACTACATCATCATTGGGATGTCACAGCCTAGGGTGGGCATGTAATGGCTGATTTAAATTCACCCCACAATTCTTTGAGCAAAAACCCTTTTGTCTATCTCTTCACACCCATCTGTATCAATAAAGTATAAATAAATAAAATATATTCCACAAAATGTCTACAAACCGATATAAATATACTATATATATACTCGGATTTAAGAAGACAAATACCGCCACGGAGGTCCCCTGACAGTAGGAGTCATGTGAGAAAAACACCCAGTGGCTTGGACAGTTGTAGTTCACACTGAAAAGTCTGAGGTAATATGAGGGTGTGAAGTATTGTCTTGAAATAGTTCTTTTCTCAGCTCCTTCGTGGCCGCAGACAAAGCAGCCCTACCATCAGAAGCTTGTGAAGAAGTGTGGGGCCAAATGTGCAATTGTCGTCCTTTTGAGTCAGAATTGTTGTGTTGTGCAGGGCATTTATGGGCAGAATTTATATTTTGGGATTGTAGAGTTGTCACATGACGGTATAATTCCAAGGTAAATTGCTATGCTTCAGTTTTCAGTGTTCACCAAATTTACAATTTCATTCCTTTGCCAATACCATAAACATTCCTTCATTTCAACATGCCCTGAAAGTGTGGGCCACAGAAGCTTTTTTTTTATGAATGCAATTAAGACAATACATCCTGAACTATATAACATTAACACCTGCGAATATTACTTGTCTATGATACCCCTATCTTTCAAGGAATTCTCTCTCTGTGACCTAAACATATACTCCAAGGGCATATTCGGCGGGGCTGATTCTCTGCAAAGTGTTGAATTTGAATAATGAATGTTACTAACCATTGGAGTGTAGGAGGGAGGTCCCAGTGTTCAATGGATGAAGACACATTCAGAATAAAGGCAGCTTTTTGTCTTCCTGGTTTCCATTGCCAGAGTAAAGCCAGAGTCTTGGCAAGTCCCCTATGACCTTCTGTGACCACGCCCACCATCCAGCATCATACTCCGCCCACTAAACCCCACGCGGCCTTTACACTAGTCAGATGTCTGGTTCAATTCAGAGTTACAATGATTGGCTTAATGACCCTGAGAGACGAAAAGTAGATGAGGATGTAAAGTGGTGCGTGTGTGGGGGGTGTCCATAGATTGGTGTCGTTGGTTGTGAGACTGTGTGTCTTTGTGTGTGCGTGTGTGTGTGCCTGCGTCTGTTAGACTCTGTCACTAATCTACAGATAAAATGTAATGGCTTTGGAGGGCGGGTGGGTTCAGCTGCTGTCAGGGGATTAGTGAGCAGCAGACTACCGAAATGGCTGAACACACACACACTTACACACAGACACACGCACACAGACAGGATTACCCTTGAGTCCTGTATTTACAGTAAGCTTTAAAACCTATGACAAGTGTTAAGAGACGAAGACCAGGATGCGATTTACTTTCTTTTCCGCCTCGCGTCTTCTGGCGTTCTCCCCACCGACCTTCCGCCTCGTCAGATACCCGCCTCGTTTAGGATTCCTCTGGCTGCGGATCCTCACCAGCTGACGCTTTATTGACCGCCGGTCTTCCTGTTAAGACTCTTCCTTTCATCCTCCTCGCCCAGCCTATTCCCGCGAGGAGAGTCGAGAGCGGCGCAGGGCTTGTGTAGCGTGAGAGTCGGACCGGCCGGCCAGACTTCACCCCGGGATGGGGGACTGCCGGGCGCTGGAGGCTCCAGAGTGCCTGGGGAAGCTGACGAAGTGCATGGAGGTGGTGGGGTCAGAGGTGGAGCAGCTCCGGGGCTACTGCGTCCACGGCACAGCGGAGCTGACCCGCGCGGTGGCGGAGCTGAGGGTGGAGCGGCGGGAGCTGGCGGAGAAGTACGAGGCGCTGTCTCGAGACCTGCAAGGGGCTCTGGAGGCCCTGGAGGAGCTGAGGGAGGCCAAGGCCGCCTTTGACTCCAAGGCGAGGCAGGCACAGAAGCTCCACAGGCAGCTCTGACGGGCCGAGATGAAAGGTTTCGTAACGGAGCGGGGAAACAGGCGATGCCACGCTGGGTGTTTCCAGTGGGTGCAAAGGCTGTTGTCTCGCACTCCAAGTGGTTGTGAGATGGTGTGAACTACTGAAAGCTACTCGTGAAAGACTAACTGATTTGGATTCAGCCAGAGATTGTTCTGTGGGACAAAAGATACTTCATAGAGCAGAGACGATTGGTAGCTTCCTGAACCCTTGCTTAGCCATTAGTTGCCGGGCTAACGCCTTCAAATGGCATAACGGGTTTAAACCCAGAAACCAAAATACCCCTACAGGTTGCCCACAGACACTTCTACACATCACCCAATAGAGGACAGTGTTGTTCATTGGACCAACGGGAAATCAGTTTGTACCCAACAACCCTAGCAGAGGTCCCAGTCCAGAACTACCCCCTCCACCCGTGTCTGCTTTGCTCTTCATTTCTCTCTTCCACTGTTCCCCATCCCAGGATTGACCGCCTACTGATTAGATCAAAGTATACATTCCAGGGTTCTGTGTGGCTGCAGGTTCCACAATAATGTCTCCTCTGGTGGAGACGTGGCACGAGAACCAATTCTAACATTGCTGTAGCACAGGTCAGGGCGTCCTAAACAGGGTGCTAAAGACAGGACTTGATTCCTTCCCCTCGCTCTCATTACTCGTCTTTTGTGGTTTCACCCCGAACTCTCTGGTAAATTACCACTTTTACCGCATTACCGCAATTAACTGAGCTGGACGCTTTACCCGTGTTTTTGTTTTCCAAGCTGTCATAAAGATTTGTATGGGAAGGAAACCCCAGACCACCGAGAAAAAGGATACATGGAAACAGTGCATCAGGTTCAAACAATAGCAACCCGGCAGCAACAGTCCACGTTAGAGCAGAAATATTGTTGCATACTTACAGAAGACAACACATAGACCCTGTACCCCTACGTGACGTGAATACGTTCTTCTGGGTCTCTGTCAGTGTAGTCTTAATCCTTCTGTAATTGACTCTAAATGATTTTAAACTAGGACAATAGTCTCTCAGATGTTGAACTAGGACAGGGGTCTCTAAGATGTTGAAGTAGGACATGGGTCTCTAAGATGTTGAAGTAGGACATGGGTCTGTAAGACGTTGAAGTAGGACATGGGTCTCTAAGATGTTGAAGTAGGACATGGGTCTGTAAGACATTGAAGTAGGACATGGGTCTCTAAGACATTGAAGTAGGACATGGGTCTCTAAGACATTGAAGTAGGATATGGGTCTCTAAGATGTTGAAGTAGGATATGGGTCTCTAAGATACTGCCTGTGGTGGGTCAGGTGCCGACAAGTAACATTTTGGTAATTGGCTTAAGAATGCTGTCTCCTCAAGGTTGATGTGTCAAATAATCTTCAATGTAAAAAATATACCTTTGTACAACCCATCATATTGGCAAATGTTTCCATATATATATATAACTACTGTTCAAAAATGTTGGGTCACATAAAATAGTTTTCATTCATTTCTAATTATTTCTAACCTTGACAATGACTACATTTTCTGTTAAATTTGCTATATTTCCTATTCAAACTCTTTTTCATGTACGAACCAGAGGGCATGTTAAAAGGATCCTTGTAAATTGAACACGAAAGGTTTTTATTTCAGTGAAGGGGTTAATTGAAACCAGACACCTGTTTGCTAACAGCCTTGAGAGCAGAGATGTTGAGGTGTCATTCTCAGTCCCATTTCATGGGGAGTGAACGTATTTCTAAGAAGATTAAGACTGAATTGAAACCTCAGACTTGATAAGGTACAGTTGAATGATTATAATTTATTCTACCTAAAAACATTTGTTACATTAATAAAACATATTAAGATGTCATCTTCCGTTGATCCGAAATGCAGAAGCATCACCTATGTGAAGTAGTTATTGGTGTTTGAGACCTTGAATACGGTCAATGACAATTCTACCTCTAAATAATGTATTGCTAAATGTTTATATTCATTAAGGCTCTAAGGCTCTACTTGAACATGGTTGTTATATAATTCAATTAACGTTATCTGAATATAATAAAAAGTATTTAAGAACGCTGCTGTCAGTGATGTCTCCGTGTCTGTATCTTATGCGTAAATGACCTACCAGTTCCAGCACACATGGACACCCTGCATGTTCTAGTCCTCCTGCCGTTGCTGGTCCTACCGACATGCTCTGTGAGTGACTTATTTAAAGGGTACAGAATGCCTGATGTATTTTCCATTTTACCTCACAGTTTGCATCGATGTGTAGTCTCCTCACGTTTGCTACAGCTAGCTGCGGTGACACATATCGGTTAACACATAGAGGTTGAAGGTCTTGAGTCTTTAAGTATAATGTAACAATGCAAAATGTATGTCTAGCACACGGCGCACAGTGTTTCACACGAGGCCCAGGATCCGGTGATGTTTGGTGGGCTTACTGCTTCTGTCTTTCAGCTTACGGTGCCAAGCCACGACTACTGGGGGGAATACGGGGCCTACGGTCCATGCAGCCGCCCCTGCGGAACCGGGTTGGCTGTGAGGACCAGGAAGTGTATCACGGCAAGGTAAGAGACACGGCAAGGGGGCTCCTCTCTAGGTTTCTTTCTACCTAGGCTGCGACCCTACTACAGAGCTTTTCAGAGTTTAAAAGAAAACAAAGGTGTAGGTACTTCATGACAACCGCTGGTTTCGAAAGGGTTTTATAACATTTTGCTGATTTATTAGGGCATTTGATAATCACTTTGTCTTTCCAACCCTCCTTTCTGGTGTTTGCAGGACTGACGGAGGACACAACTGCTTAGGGTCTTCTAAATCTTACCTCACCTGTAACATAGAGGTACACACAGACACACAGGCACACACACAGAGACATACTAACACTGCATGTAAACACACTACTGACTGATGGGTAATGGCTCTATGCAGGCCTGTCCGCCAGGCTCCAGGGACCTGCGTGAGGAGCAGTGTGCCCAGTTCGATCAGATGGATTTCCAGGGCAAGCGCTACACCTGGACACCTTACCATGGAGGTACTACGTAAATGTTATCGTCTGAACACGACGGAGATGAATAATAACTCAATGTGTGTACATTAGGTTCGCCGTGAATACGGGGGAAACCGCCTCCGCTTCCGTCATGGTTTACAGTGACATTGGTTCGGAAATTGAGCAGGGATCACAGTTAGCCAACACCAACATTGAGTCCCCATCAGACAATATAAAGGAAAATGTCAAGAATAAAAACACTATTGATGATTCACTGAAGTTACTAATGTATGTTGTCTACCTGCTAACTAATGTATGTTGTTTACCTGTTGACTAACGTGTGTTGTTTTCCCATGGAGCTTCCAACCCCTGTGAGTTGAACTGTGTCCCTCGTGGAGAGAACTTCTTCTACAGACACAGACCTGCTGTGGTGGATGGGACTGCCTGTTACGTGGGCCGCAGTGATATCTGCATCAATGGCGTCTGCAGGGTTAGCGCTTGTGTCATCTCTATCAGGGAGCCTTCAGAATAAACCACACACACACTCTGCTCTCTCCACAGGAACACACACACACGCCTTTGCATTGTGTCGTCAGTTTGGACATAATATAGCTGTGGTTCCCAATCAAGGGCTCTAGGACCCTGGGGGTACTTGGCCTATCCACATGCGGTACTTTAGAGGAGGGATGAAACTTCAGGTTTACTGGTTAAATAACCACGTCGGGGGCAATACAAAATCAGCTGTGTTTTGGAGCAGAGCCCAGCGCGCGGGTGGTGGTACTGTAACTAGTACGTTGCTCAAGTGCTACGCTTTTACATTCAGTCCATCTCCCTCCCCGGTTCCCGGTGAAGGCGGTGAGCCACGGGGAGATTGTCGGCGTGGACCGCGACGTGGAGCCCGCCCTGGTCACCGGCGCCCGCCACCGGGAGTCCCTAGCGTACGTCTACACGCACAGCGGCTGGTCGGAGTGCTCGGCCCCGTGCGGAGGGGGCACACGGCACCGCAGTGTCCAGTGCACGTCGCAGGGCGCAACAGCGCCTCACGTGGTGGACAACTCTTACTGCGCCTCCCGAGGCCTAGACAGGCCGGCCAGCCAGCAAGCCTGCAGCCAGCAGCACTGCGCAGAGTACAGCGTGTCCAGCTACAGCGTGGTGAGTCCTGGGATGTGTGGTTGCCAGCAGGGGGCGGCAGAGCGTGTACTTTGTGTGCCAGGCTGCGGTGGGTCAGCGTTACAACTGTCGACCGGCAGGTGTCAGCCTCCGCTGACCTTGGCCTTTCCTGTCTCAAGTGCTCAGTGACGTGCGGGGAAGGCCAGCAGACCAGGGAGGTGGTCTGCGTGGGGCCGGAGGGGGAGAACCTGGGCGACCAAGCCTGCAGCGGCTTAAACCGCCCGCCCTCCATCCAGCCTTGCCGCAGGCCGGCTTGTCACGTCCACTTCAGCTGGCACGTCAACGACTTCCGACTTGTGAGACGGAGCACGATTTCTTCACATACGCTACAGAGTCATGATCGTCGACTACATGATTAGAACCAAAATGGCATTGGATGTGCTTGAGAAGACACATATCTCGACATTGACAGTCCCAGGTCCGCTGGGAATTGCTGCGGTGAAACAGGGCCTTGATCATGAATTGGATATCACGAAATTGTTTCAGAGTAAAAATGAAACTACAAAGAAATTACAAGAAAGGGTGTTTGCTTGAATAAAGAGGTTAAGAAACTTTTTGTGTGTTTCTCCCCCCGTCGGTCCAGCTCTTTCCCTTTCCCTCTCTTTCCTCTCGGTACTGATTGCCCTTTGCCTCTTCAGTGCACAAGAAAATGTGGGGGAGGGGTGCGGGAGAGGAGGGTAGTTTGTATGGACCCTGACCAGAACCCATATGAAGACAACAGGTGTGCCCCCCAGCCCAAACCCCTCAGCGTGGAACACTGTAACACCCAGACCTGCCCTGGGGTCCAGAGTAAGTACAGCCACTGGGAGTGTGTGTGTGTGTTTATATGAGTATTCATGAGCTTGTCCTTCTCCAGGTGTACCAAGTGTTGAAGACCCAAGAGGACATGAAAGCACTCTGAGAGGATTTGTTCCCCATGACCCCTCAGGTGTGTGTGTGTGCTGCAATCTTACCAATTGACTGTGTGTCGACTGCTTTCGGACATTTAAAGACAGAATATTAAAAAATAAAAATGCATAAACATTAAGAAATATTAAAATACTTTAACATCCTTTTTTTCCTATAGTACTACTGTACTAAATATGTGCCTACTTTAGCAATGTTGTCTTATTTCCTTGCCAAGCCTTTCCTTATAGGGTCATTTTAACAAAATGACTGTGATGTCTGTAGAATTGAAATGGCCAACGACGCAACAAAGTGAGGAAGGTGCAATCTGTCAGCCTGTTCTCTGTTCCATCCAAAATACGCCAACCTACACAATGACAACTACATTGCCGTAGGGCATTGGGACTTGATCTTTAGAACAGAGAGAAGAGTGCTCCCACCGGAACCAAAGCTGCAGTCCAGTCAGCAAGTTGCAATGTACACACAGACCTATAGCCATAGCCTAGCACCATACAATGCAATATACTGTCAACTTGAACGCTTTTTTGTGATTATAATGGCAATGCCACTTCTAAATATATAGCATGGCAACCAAACCAAACTAACACACAGGACATGTTACCTTGGTATGCGTTTGTTTTTGGTGTGTTTCTCTTTTAACGGGTTTCCTCTCTTTAGCGGCTACCGCAGTGTACGAGCCTCACGGAGGTGAGGTGGTAGGTCCTCATTGTGCCCAGTCATTCTATGGCTGTTGCCCCGATGGCCATACAGCAGCCGGCGGGCAAAGAGGAGAGGGATGTCCTGCACACGACTGTGTGCGTTCCCGGTAAGCCCCGGGATGCGCTCAGGAGGCGGCGACGATGTCACGAGATGGCGTTGTCCTGAACGGACATGGCAAACGCAGGTTGACGACAGGCTTATTGAACCACTCTGTCGACTGGAGACGTCAATGTTGTTAGACTAACTTTGATGCTGGTGACTCTGCTTATTTATCGCCTGTGTTTGTGGACGCCTCTGTATGACGCAATGACGGATAGTTTCTTTTTTTTTTAACTTTTTTTTGTGTCTCTGGTTGCCAGGTATGGTTGCTGTCTGGATGGGGTGACTACAGCTCAGGGTCATGGAAGGGCAGGATGTCCTGATCATCAACCCGCGACAGTAAGAGCTGTGCCAAGTCATGGCTCTCTTACCTATAATCCACCCTGGCCTACTGTCTCGGGACGGCAATAACTTTTTCCTGGCTCTGTTGCTTCCTGTAGGACCACTCTGCGCCAACGTACCCTCTGTCCAACCATATGTGCCACCTGTCACGTGACGACGGACCCTGTGCTTACTGGACATCCCGCTTCTACTACGACTCGGCCGCTGGCAGTTGCACCCAGTTCTGGTACGGCGGATGCCAAGGCAACGCCAACAACTTTGTCTCCCGGGACGATTGCCAGAGGGAGTGTGGCGGGGCCATAGTGACACCTAGACAGCCATCTCCGCGGACGTGGACCGGGGTTAGAATAAGAGTTGGCCCAAGGGTTAGAGCATATCGTCTCAGGTCTTAGGAGACATAACTAAATGTGTCCCAGTGACACTTGAACACAATATATTTGTACAGAGGAAAGGAAACACAGGAGGTAATACCATAAAATATTGCTGTTTCCTGTGAAAACTTCACCAGTTCTCTGTGCTTTCTGTCATTGATGATATCAATAAACTGAAGTGAATAAAGGTGTTGCATCATCTTGTAACATTCTTGAATTAATTTTTACATTATATGTTTTACACTTATAATAATATATGCTTTTTACACTTGAAGACTGCCCATTACAGCTCAAAACATCTGGTTAATTTAATTACAAGTTAATAGACTTGTATCAAAGATCTCTAGAATACGTTGTGGATTGATTGATAGTTACTTTTAATTTGAAATTTACATTGACCTTTTTGCACCGGAAAAGAATCAACCTCCACTTCCGGAACAGCTGCGTAGTAAGCGACTAGCAGTAAATTTTTAACGCAGAACTTTACCATTCCAGTTTAAGAGCCTTATCGGACACAAGAACAAACATGGTAAGTGTGACATTTCCTTTTTGTTCTTACAATACAAAATAAATTACATGAATAAATAGTGTCTGAGCTAGCGTTAGGAAGCTTAAACTGTAACCACAGTAGCTGGGAAACAAGCGCTACACGAGCCATGGCTCTGGCAGTAGCTCCTGACTTTCCTAGTAGCTATTAGATGTACATTTGCCTAATGACCTACAGTTGATGTCGCAAATGTTGTTGTATCAATAAGACTGAATGTGGCAATACACTTGTCCTGCCGTGTGTAACACGTGGCCATTGAATTAATACGTTTAATAAAAAGCGCTTGAACAGGACAGATATTAGTGTGTTTATGTTAATTTACAGTATTCTTGTTTCTCCGCTCTACAGTCACACACGATTTTGCTTGTACAGCCAACAAAGAGACCAGAAGGCCGGACTTACGCCGACTACGAGTCCGTCAACGAATGCATGGAGGGTGAGAGTCGGTTTGCAGAGTCAACTAGTAGTTTACCGTTTATGCGGGGCTGTATTCGGACGAGTCTGTGCATTGGTTTTTTTACCGATTGGAAGAAAAAATCGTTAGGTAGTAAATACACTCCGTTAATACACTCATGGTGAATACTTTAATAAAGAATAGTTAGCACTGTCAACAAAACGTAACACGCTGTCATATCTCCTCATCGCGGTATCATCTCTTTTCTGTTACTCTGATTATGTTGAATGTTCTACACCACACTGTTTGTAAAACATCCAAGTGATCGCGCAGTCAGCTTTAATTTTTTGTGGCACGTTGACTCATAGTGGTGAAAGTTAACCACGGGAGGTAGGAGTGCGGTTGCAGTCTCAGCACCCTATGTGGAGATTGTGACTTTTAGCTTTGGGTCTCAACAGGGGCCCCAACAGTCCACTGCTTTTAAGTCTTTCATAGTGGTGTATTTTGCTTTACCCAGTGGTGTTATTCACCATATCTCCTCCCAATGCAGGTGTGTGTAAAATGTATGAGGAGCACCTGAAGAGGATGAACCCCAACAGTCCCTCAATCACCTATGACATCAGCCAGCTGTTCGACTTCATTGATGACTTGGCGGACCTCAGCTGTTTAGTGTAAGTTGCACTGAACAGCCTCTGTCTGGGTTGAAGGGGTGTAGATAAAACTCCTCCTTGCTTGTCATATGTTGAAACTAAGATCCTATGGTGAACGTTTGAACACATTTTCTTAAATTGTCTCTCTTGGAATGGCAAATGGGCACAAACTCTGTGAAGCTGTGTAAAATATATGCTAATATAGTTGCATCGTTTTTCTAATCTGAGAAGTGTGTACCCTCGTAATCAAGCTGAAATAACAATTCACATTAAACGCTGAAAATACGCTTTATTATCAATTCAATGTATTGCCTATTACAAAACACCAAGCCTGAAACCCCCAGGAGCATGCAACAACAGTGTTGAAGCACAGTGGCTTGGAAAAACTCTCTATTGGTGCTGGATTTTAGGAAGAAACCTAGAGAGAAACCAGGCTCAGAGGGGTGACCAGACCTTTTCTGGCTGTGCTGGGGGATGTTTAAGAATACAAGTAATAATTAATGAATTAATAGGTTAGTACAACTAATATATATTTGTAATATATAGGCTACAAAAAAATTGACATATAAAAATTAATTGGCCCTAGACCAAAAAAATGATTTTCCAAAGGTTATATTATGCAAATGTGGGTTTCACAGTTTGTAGTAATTTAAGTATATAATAACCCACCTACCAGCTTGGACACTCGGGGCTGTGTGCGTTACACCCCAAAGTCCATGAATTGCCTAAAACTACTAATGTATTTGTCTTGACAATTTATTTCTTATTAATGTGAAGAGAATTTGTTCTGCACTGTTCAACCAATTCTGTAAATGTGGAGGACAGAAGGGAAGTCGTGTCACGGAAATCCTGTCATCCTATTTCTATGTAACTATATGCTTGGTGTTGACCTCACAGACCGAAAATGAACATGCATATTCAAGGATTTAAAGCTAAAAACCTACGTTTGTCAAGGCACATGAGTGTTGCTAAATTAACGTGACTTAAGTGTTTGGGTAGCACCGTAGAGCACTGAAGAGGTTTAGCAATTTTCTCACAGTCCCCCCCCCCCCTTTGGCTAATGAATTTGGACTACCTCCTTTCTGTGCAGGTACCGAGCAGACACCCAGACATACCAGCCCTATAACAAAGACTGGATCAAGGAGAAGATCTACGTGTTGTTGCGGCGTCAGGCCCAACAAGCTGGGAAATAAAGCCGGAATATCATGCCCCCCCACCCGTTTGCACAGATGAAGGGTCACCATACCTGACCTGACCTAAACAGACGCCAAACTGCTTAGGCGGTACAGTTATGATTTAGAATTTTTTTTTGTGATGTATTGGTTTCGACCAAATTGCTCTGGAAAAATCTGACTCAATGTTCTGGAGGGACCAACACACTGGTCAGCCAGTGTAAACAGGGCGCCAGTAAAGAGCCAAAACTGATCTGGTCCAGTGTATTGGGAAACTAATCTTGCTCCAGATGGGTGTAGGGGGCTGGCCCTTGTTTTATTGATGAGGTCACTAAAGCTGTGTAGAGTTTAACAGTGACCCTGTCAAGATAAACACACATGCATTCTACCTTCCTTAAGATATTCGCCAGTGTAACTGGATGAGGTAAATTGGTAATCTAAGGAAGGTGTGATTTATTTTTGCTGTGGGACTAGCTGACTGAATGACTCTGGTAAAAAGGGGTCTTTTGAACAGAAGGAGAAATGGACAGAAACTAAAAACAGGACAACCATTTTTGTACCCTCATAATTTGCATTTTAATGTTTTTATTTCTGTTCAAGAAGGAGAACATTTGCTTTCTTTTTATATCTGTAAAAGAGTTTAATTGAAAAACTGCACCGGTGTTTGATAAAGGTGTAATATAATGGTTTAATGTCTAATGTTTTGATATTTTCACCTCTAAGTACGGTTTGTGTTTTGAATGTGTGAAATTACATTTTTGTATATTTGGTATTAAGTAATTTTCTCCAGTACTTTCAATTGTAATTTTCCTCAGAATAAAGAAAATAAGATTGTTTTCAGATCGTTTTGTTTTTACTGAAAAGTATACCAATACACTTGGGTTACATGGGGCCTTTGGATTTCTTTTTAGATTATGAGATAAACTCCAGAGGAAGATAGTCACTTCTTTGTTAGTTCATCAGTGTGTACAGTAGCAGATCTAGTACAAGGGAATTAAAGATTCTGAAATGATTGATAAACTTTTGTTTTAGTGAGCTAGTACAGGTTCAGAAATTCCATTCTTTTCGGACCCTAGACTGAAAAGATTACGTCGTATCAAATATTTAGTTTAAAAAAAACGATGTACTGTTCCTTTAAAACATGGTGGGCTGCCCTGTTGTTGCTGTGCTGGAAACCCCGTACTGACTTTCTGAAGGGACCCAAGATGGCTGAGTGCTCACAGGGGGGGTAGTTAGCAATTATCTAAGCTACATGATGTAAATGAAAGACAAATTACGATAGCGTGTGAGACATAACATTGTGTGATTTATACGATTACATCTTGTTGATCTACCTACTTTTGGAATACAAGTATACACAGTAAGGAGAGAGAAGGTTCTCTCCGCGGCCCTGAGCCAGAACATGGCGGAACACTTGGAAAAGAAATAGCTAGCCGCTAACGTTAGCTAGCGTATTATTAGACACACATATGATCAGAAACGTCGGGGCTACATTTAACGGCACGGGCGTTGATTCGTCCACGGGCAATATTGTAACCGTGCATGTTTTGTCGTTAAATTCCGTTTTCATAAGATGAATGTAGGAAGGCATTTAGCCGACTAGCTAGCTAACTTGCTAGGTAGCTAGCTAGTTTGCAACGTTGATGTTTAGCTAGCTAACGTTAGCATACAACAGTTATCACTAGCTCAAGTCACAGGACATAGCCAGACCGGCAATCGTACTCTGATATTTTTTCCATTCAAACACATTTTTCATAGTAGGTGTATGATTGTAATGTTTATGTAGTTAACTTCTGGATGAGAATGTGTACATTAGCTACAGCAGCTAGCTGGCAAACTGGTCGGCTACTGTAGACCGCGAGCTGACGCGTCGTAGCCTCTCTATAGTCTCCGCGATAGGTTTTGTGGAAGCCAAATAGCAAACTACGAATAACGATCATTGGTAATTACATTGACAATTTCACGTTACTGAGAAAGTGGATCTAAAGTAGTTGAGCCACCCTACTGCAAGTCGGTAGAGTTGGCGCGTTGCGGCGCGAGGTAAATAAAAGTCGGCGGGCGAAAGCGGTCACGAACATCTGCCAAGATGACGGACACCCGCCGCCGTGTCAAAGTTTATACTCTGAACGAGGACAGACAATGGGACGACCGCGGTACGGGACACGTCTCCTCGGGCTATGTAGAGAGGCTGAAAGGCATGTCTCTGCTGGTCCGAGCTGAGAGCGATGGTGAGTCAGGTAAAAGTATTGTCCTACTATAATTAACACTCACAAAAAAATTCTGTTCAAATTTCTGTTTCAATCACGTCACCATGTTGTTGACACGTGTGATTGTTATGAAGACCGTCAAAAGAGGGTTGTCTGTAGTGGTCCACATAGCACTGAGTTGTAGAACAAGCTAACCCTAAATCCCAGTACTTGTGTGCATGGATGGATGAGAACCACTTAACTAGAAGTGGTGAAATCTCTTCCTTTATGTTGTCATGGTTGTATTGAGCGAGGGCAGTTTTTTCTGTCTAAGCAGTCTGTCACCGGCTTTCAATTATGTAACCATGCTGTCCCCACAGCCTCCCAAAGAGGGCCTGAGAGGCACAACTCCCGATTTAGCCCTCATCTCATCCTGTTGCAATACTGTGGTTACTCATACTGAGCTTTAGACTGTTACTTATGGGGGGGGTTATGCGTACCTAGTGTCGGTGCTTTTGTTAACTCTGTGTGTTCTTCACGGTGGTACACAGGTTCCCTGCTGCTGGAGTCGAAGATCAACCCCAATACAGCCTACCAGAAACAGCAGGTCAGTTTCCTTTATGCTCGACCTCAACATTTGGGTGTTAGTGTAAAGTTCCCTAGATTTAAAGAATAACGTCTGCATCTCCAGTATGGCCCTGTGGTGAAATAATCAGACACGCAACCGACAGTTTCTTTGCCCTTTTTTCTGGTTGTAATCGTGTTTTGTGTGTGTTTTGCAACAGGACACGTTGATAGTGTGGTCGGAGGCTGAGAACTACGACCTGGCCCTCAGCTTTCAGGAGAAGGCCGGCTGCGATGAGATCTGGGAGAAGATATGCCAGGTAATCCATTGCTTCCAGTGTGTGTTTGGGTTCTGGAGCGTGCTTGGTGCTAGAAGCCCGACATGAATGGTAATGAAAGAAGGCCCCAGGTGAGCACATACAACTTAAAGGAGAGTCCATGTGAGTTCCTTGTAATGCTCGCGTCCCCCTCCGTCCTGTGAATGGGGTGTTGTACGGAACGAGGTCGTCCCAGTGGTCGTTCACACGTGTGCCTCCTTGTCGCCTCGGCCAGGTCCAGGGAAAGGACCCGTCGGTGGACATCACCCAGGAGCTGGTGGAAGAGTCCGAGGAGGAGCGCTTCGACGACATGTCCTCCCCGGGCCTGGAGCTCCCGCCGTGCGAGCTGGGCCGCCTCGAGGAGCTGGCCGAGCTGGTGGCCTCCTCCCTGCCGTCGCCGCTGCGCCGCGAGAAGCTGGCCCTGGCCGTGGAGAACGAGGGCTACATCCGCAAGCTCCTGGAGCTCTTCCGCCAGTGCGAGGAGCTGGGGAACGCGGACGGCCTCCACCACCTCTACGAGGTGGTCAAGGGCATCTTCCTGCTGAACCGCACGGCCCTGTTCGAGGTCATGTTCTCCGAGGAGTGCATCATGGACGTGATCGGCTGCCTGGAGCACGACCCGGCGCTGGGGGCCACGTCGCGGCGCCACCGGGACTTCCTCACCAAGACGGCCCGCTTCAAGGAGGTGATCCCCATTGGCGACCCGGAGCTGCGCGCCAAGATCCACCAGACGTACCGCGTGCAGTACATCCAGGACATGGTGCTGCCCACGCCCTCCGTGTTCGAGGAGAACATGCTCTCCACCCTGCACTCCTTCATCTTCTTCAACAAGGTGGAGATTGTGGGCATGCTGCAGGTGAGTTCACGCTGTCGGGGGGCGGGGCGGGTGGGGCCGTGGGGCGGGTGGGGCGGGTGGGGCCGTGGGGCGGGTGGGGCCGTGGGGCGGGTGGGGCCGTGGGGCGGGCTTCTGTGGTGTTTCTTGAAAGTGTTGGTGTCTTTTGTGTTCGTGTCAAGTTGTCTGTGTGTGTGTGTGTGTGTGTGTATCACTCATTATTGCCCAGAATGTCCTGGAGCCGTTATTTCATGTATTGGCGTTACACACCTGATTCTACCTGTCCACCAATCATCATGCCAGAGGGGACAGTGTATCGTTGGAGCCACGTCGGGGCTACTAACTGGGGCTCCACTAGTGCTGATGACCTCGGGGTGGCTGCTGGCACCCTTTACGGCGTTGTTGCCACCTTATTGTGCTTTTCCGGTGTGTGCCGTGTCCGTGGACTACGATTGGTTTCTTTTATATTCACGTGAAGTTTGTTTCTGCACTGTGTCAGTTCACTTCTGTGTTTGTGTACAAACGTCTCCGTGGAAATGGCGGAGTGTTTTGTAAACAAGTTCTGCTGCCTAGGAGAAGCCGAGGGGTTGACCGTTCACCAAGGAAGGAATGGGACCGAAGCTGGGCGGGACTAGCTGGGCTTATCCAATAAGGAAAGCTTATTTTAGTTTACTACTGCAAAACAATTATGTTTGCGTTTACTAATGAACGTCATACACGGTAGCCATGTGTACGTCCAGTCATTGTGTGGGTGTGTGTGATTTTATTATTGAGTCAGATGTGATCAAAACTGAATGTGTCATTAAATTAATTATGTTGACATGATCTCATGCTGCTTTTTATCCTAATATATAATAAAAGTCGGTTTGGTTAAAACACACCGCTGATGTAAAAATGGCTCCAATTGTGTGGACATCTGTATATATCAACAGTAGGCTGAAATGTATGATACAGGTGTTTGAGCACCAGAGGCCTGGACCTAGAGCTCTGGCCCACCCTAGCCCAACCGTTCCCATAATCCTACCCGTTTGCTGCAGACGTATCAGACACCGAAAGGGCAAAAAGCTTTCCATCAACCATGGAAATGAGGGCTGAAAACATTGGCCTTTTTACCGTTCAATTCAAATATTCAGCTGTTAGCTGGGCCACATATTTTCAAGCTCAAAATGAAATCTGAGAACTTTTTAGAAATGTAAATGCAGTGTCCGTGTTTTGGGTGAGAAAATGTGTTACGGTCGGCCCATTGTTGACATTTGTTTAGACTAATACATCGCTCACCATTTTAGAACATGTGTCTCTGCGTACATGCATGCAGGCTACTGAGCATACACGTGCTGGTTAGGTGTTACCTCTGATTACGCTGCTGTGAAAGGCAATATCACCAGATATCCTCCAGAGAATGTCATGTTTAAACTCATCCACATATTTGGAAGGCGGTGACATTTTCCAAGGACCTGGTGCGTGTGGAAAATGTCCACAAGATTCTATATATAGCCTGTAATCTTTCTGGCAAAGTAAGGGTGGAGAGTCTTTGTGTCCATCTGAGATTGCATGTTGGCGCTGATGGCTGGTGGGGATGAAGGTTGTGTTTGGGATAATTGGCCTGAAAAGCTTTAGGCTTATTTAATTATGTCTTTTGCTGTGGTGTCATATTTGAGATTGATTGGTTGCTCCGAACTGTCTTGAGAATCCCTTCTGTGACAACCACTGATTTTGGATTGACAGATCAGCAGACACGTGGCCTCTTCCTTGGTGGAGTTGATCAATAAAAGCACCAATCAGACATGGATGTTTTAAAAAAAAAAAAAAATACTTTCTACTGCTTAACTTCAAAACATCCTAAGGATGGAACGGTGGTATAAATGGGGTTGTCCCTTATAGGTTTTCGGAAACTTAAACTGTGATAAACAGACACCACCTTTTTGTTGCGCTATGTGAGTAGTGCGTGAGAGTACTTCCAATTGTAATATTTTAATAATTGAAAATAAATACATTTTCACATTTACATGCTGGAGAGGACTGTTTCTGGTCAGGCACATGACACTAAGTACTGGGAAGGGGACGTTATCTTCACTGACTGCAATTATACTAGATAGACAGATAATAGAAGTTCCAGTCAAAAGCACAGATCTATGATCAGCTCGCTATGTTCCAGCCCTTACCCAAACCACGTAGAACTCAAAGCTCAAGACAACGGACCGTACATCAGTGTTCCGTGGGCAGTGTCATCCCATCGTCCTCATCCTTTGTTTTTTTCCCAAACCAGGACGACGAGAAGTTCCTCACAGACCTTTTTGCACAGCTCACGGATGAGGCCACAGACGACGACAAGAGACACGAACTGGTAGGCCAACTGACGCGGGCACAGACACCCCTAATGCACCGCAGTCCCAAACTAGGTCGCGTAACTAGGCCAGTGCTATGTGGGAGGGAACCCAGCACGCAGGTGGACTCTGAACCCCCCCCCCCCCCTCGGTCGGAGCGGTCGTCTGCTAACGTGGCACTCGTTTCCCCACAGGTGAATTTCTTGAAGGAGTTCTGCTCCTTCTCCCAGACGCTACAGCCTCAGAACAGAGACGCCTTCTTCAAGACGCTGTCGAATATGGGCATTCTCCCGGCACTGGAGGTCATTCTGGTGAGCAGGAACTGGGTCACAACGGGTCTGGTACTCGACGGCCTCTGAGGTTTATGCTTCCACAGCCACCAAGGAGTAGATCTGTTGTTTTGAGTGTTGGCTGGTCGTGCCGGGATGGTTGTTGTGGGTTGTGTTTAATTCCCACATGACCATAAGTTGTTTTAAGGTGGTTTCTGTGATTAGGAACTGATGTGTGTTGTGTTCACTGAACCCTGATTTTGTTAACATTTCAATCAATCTGAGTAACGAATGGCAACCCAAATGTAATGAAATGAGTTGTTGTGTGTGTGTGTGTGTCAGGGAATGGACGACGTCCAGGTACGCAGTGCGGCCACTGATATCTTCTCCTACCTGGTGGAGTACAGCCCCTCCATGGTCCGAGAGTTTGTCATGCAGGAGTGCCAGCAGAATGATGACGTGAGTACCCTGGGAAGCTGCCGGAGCCACACCGCCTCTGTCTAATCCCAAATCAAACGCTGAACACAACCGTGTGAAGATGGTTGTTGCTGCTAGTGCTGTTGTGTTCCACACCGTCATTTGGGAGTGGGTTTCCTCACCAAACTCGCTGGTAACTGGACTCTTATCAGTTCGTCAACCGATTAGTTAGAAGCGGTTGTGCTAAATCGAACCCACTGGTGGGTTCTGATGCTGCGTCCACTAAGGTTGGATGAGTGAAGGCTGATCAGCTAATAATTGAGGTTGGATGAGTGAAGGCTGATCAGCTAATATATGAGATTGGATGAGTGAAGGATTGTCCAGTAATTGTTGAGGTTGGGTGAGTGAAGGCTCATCCTAGACCTGTCCCTAGGAGAGCAGTGCTAATGGTGTCTGTCTAAAGTCTCTGGTGTATCTCCCTCCCTGTCTCTCCCAGGACATCCTGCTGATCAACCTGATCATCGAGCACATGATCTGTGACACCGACCCGGAGCTGGGCGGAGCCGTGCAGCTGATGGGTCTACTGCGCACCCTTGTTGACCCCGAGAACATGCTGGCCACCGCCAATGTGGGTCCGCCTTTGTGTTTCTGAGATCTGAGACCAGGCCCCCCCTGAGACCAGGCCCCCCTGAGACCAGGGCCCCCCTGAGACCAGGCCCCCCCTGAGACCAGGCCCCCCCTGAGACCAGGCCCCCCCTGAGACCAGGCCCCCCCTGAGACCAGGCCCCCCCTGAGACCTTTTCCCCC